>CM060951.1:198265199-198479416 GCA_030765055.1 Mantis religiosa | reverse complement strand
GCACCGCAGGCGATGACACTGATAATATGGGAAAAAGATGGAGCACCGTTGGAATGATAATGCATGGGGAACGGAGAAAACCCTGTGTTGTCCATCACAGATCTCTCTTTGCGCTGCCTTAGCGAGATCCGTGTGGTCTAAACACTCAGCCACGGCGCGGCTGTCTATCTCTTGAGGTTACCAGTGTATAAAAGTATTATCAAAAGTGCAAGATGTACATTTAATTTGACATGAAGATATCTCAAAGGTGTTGTATTTGAATCAAAATTATGTTATACATTTTTGGGAAAACACGGTTTCATTGGTTCCTAAAAATCTTTGTATTCTATTATGAATGTTCAACCGTCTTTCATTTCTGATTTACGTTCAATATAAAAGACATACACGCACACAGAGAAATACTCGTGCGTTTATTTTTTCTGGCTAAAATTTATTTTAATTTATTTTGAGGTTTCAGTAATATCGATTGATATCCTGATATCCAAATTTTGGGTGGAATACGTTACTAAGCTAGCCTTTACATTGTAACAATTGTGATCATGTCGTTATATTCTGTTTTGAAGATCCGCCTCCAACAGTATGTGAAGTAGAAGGAGAAGGATCGTTAGAGAGCGATAACAAATGGTTCCAACGCTTCAACAATGGAGACGAGAACAATTAAGATTTACCACGTTCTGGATGGCTTAAAGAATCGAATACACGCCAAAGTTTGCGAGAAAATTCGCAATAAAGTAGCCTAGGCTTTCAGAATAATTTGGTGCATCAGCAGATACCATGCATCTCCACATTAAGACACTTGAAGATCATACACCGGCTGTAGCTGTGTAACTCATGCACTGACACCTCAACAGGCTGAACGTAGAGTACATATCTGCCCTCAGCTTATGCGTAATCCCATGGATGATAGATTTGCTAGAAAATTATTACTTGTAACGAGAATGGGTATATTACCAAAAACCTGATTGCTTGGAACTGAGGCAAGAACCTCGCCAACCTGCCTAAGTTCGGTCCCAAAGTAAAGTTGTGTATTTGTTGAATTTTGAAGGTTTCATTTACTGAGAGTGTCTTCCAAACGGGGGAGGATTGATGAGGATATTTATTCTCAAAAACTAGAATTATTTCATGAAATTTTAAGACAGAGATACCCAACATTAGTTAACCGAAGTAGAGTGTTATTGCAATAGGAAATGCAATACCCCATATTGCACGAAAAACTATGGAAAAAATATAGGAATTGGGAGAAATTGAACTGCTACCACACCCAGCATACAGTCCTAATCTCGCAGCGTCAGATTATCATCTCTTTCGAACCATGGCCCATTTTCTACGTGTAGGAAATTATGACAATGAAGTAGTGCAAGAGGGTGTCGCCGAACTCTTTGCTTCAAAAACCCGAGATTGATACCATCCTTGGGATAATGAACCTCGGTAAACGATGGCTCAAGGCTATAGAGTCTAATGGTCTACAGTCTGATTTTTAAAAGAAGATACGTGAAGGTCATCAGGGAAGGCACGCGAAAGGTAACAAGAGAAGGTCGTTGCTATGGTAACGTGAACAAAGGTTGCCAGATTGGCTACACTGGTGAAGTGGGTGAATCACTCCTCAGCTCAGTTATCGCTAGTTGTGTGCGGGAAACAGTTTGCCCAGTTGCGCTGTATATTGTTAGCCTACTTTGTTATACCACAAAATACTTTTTATGGAAGCAAGACGTAGTGGCGGTAGGATTAGAGGTGCACCAAGGAATCATGGCCCAAGGCAAAGAACAGCTTACAGTCGGGTGTTACATTGCATAGTCAAGCTAGAGAATTTTCTGTTCTCTTAGAGAGTTCTTCCAACAGGAAGATGAGAGTTTCCCCCTTATCAATGAACAGCTTATTCCTTTTATCCAAAAGCGACAGTCCTATGTCAGAAGACGTGCTTGAACGTAAAACAATTCCTGTGGATCAAAATTACGGAATATTGGTGGCGTTGATATGAACATGTCAATTAGTAGAGTCGTTAGCAATTGCATATTGCGATAATACTGTATACGGAACGAGGAAAGGTTTGAAAAAACCAGGTGCTTGTACCGGTTTTTTTTTAATTTTCGATATTCCATTATGTGCTTACTACATGTGTTTCACATTATTTTTTTGCACTGTGTATTTATATGAATCTGATATTAGCTGAAATATTAATGAATATAATTGAAGATAAATATTATATTTTAGAACATGCATCGCGTATATTTGTTTCCATGGAGAAATACTTACCGCACTAGTGCAGGAATGTCAACTTATGATGCATAGCAAAAATAACGGTAAGTATGAAATATTAGTTACCTAGTGCAGAAATTATTTAAAAGAAATCGCACACTCGAAGACCCTACAACTCAGTGAATGTGTGAACAACTTATTTCTGTTTTTAAAGTAGGCTAATACAGATTAACTGTGCGTATTTTTGTTGAGTTGTGATAACTCGAAACCTTGTTTATGTTTCGAGTGTTGAGAGAATAAAGAAAGTGGATCTGGTGGGCAACATTTCACTACCCACGTGCAGAAACAGATGACATTCACGTATCTTCTTTTAAAAATCAGACTGTCTAGTTTTCAAATGAGTTAAATGAGTTAAATCTGTGACAACAGATTTCAAATATTTATTTTTCCTAAAAAACGGCATTACTTATAGACAGTATCTACTTATATATAAGCATGACTCCTTAAAGTTGTAAAACTTTTAGCTAAGCATTAAAAACCAGAATATAAGGAAGGTAATTTTTGCAAACTCATCTAAAACGTATAGCTGTTAATGTATTAATAGTCTACCTTTGTTTAATAATGGATGACAAGAGTATAATTTGGATTCACCTATCACACGCTAACATTGCGTGAATAGGTTTGTGAATATAAATTATTCATATTCCCTCTGGGCTCTGAAATTTATATAATCGCTTAATTATTCTGTGTAAAATGTGTTTATAGGAGTTTAGCAACAAATTCTAAAATGCATGCTAATTCAAACTCGGTCATAGTTTCTAATTTTATTTGCACAGTCATTCATTAAGTTAAATGGTATTAATTCTATTAACTCAGTTAGGAAACCATTTAATTGAAAACGTTAATATATTTATGAGTTTTAAAGAATATCAAACTAAAATGCTATAGTTTTATATTTAGACCTGTTTCAAAGTTACTGCGATATAAATAGCTTTTGTTTATCTTAAATTCCAATTATTGTGTCATATAGATTTTAATTTATTCAGCTTTCATTTGCCTATAACAGAAATTACTTCAATTTAGAAAACAAATTGGGAGCTCTCCGTGTAACATTCAGGGTTCATTGTTTTTAATGAATGCTAACAAATATTCGTTTAACAGATTAAATTTGCATTCAATTAAAACTGTGCCCAATATGACAACACAAAGGCATAGGTAATGAATGGCAATATTTGTTCATGCGAATTTTGCTATTTCCCAATTGTGTTTTCATTTTTTTCCCAAGAAAATTTTACGTATCACTATTTTTCCATCGGTCCTGCTTATTACTTACTAAGGGAATAGACTGCTGTAAAATCTGAAGTTTCAATCCATTTATCTTAAGCTAATATTGATTTTTTTGAAGCCAGCCTAGGTATCTGTATTATTTCTCAAGTTTGAAAAATTAGTAGTACTCATTAAGTCATGAGCTGCAAATGACCAACATTTCTGCAGCTTTATCTGTTCCTTAAGGAAGGAATTGTTATGGATTTATTTACTTTGGTTTCAGTTCAAGTGAGAATCGATAAAAATATACAGCGTGTGTATAAATGAATATCGGGCCTTTAACCCTTTATAATATTCATTACATTAAACTTACAGTTATAAATGATATGTCAAATGAAAAAGCAACACAATTTTGTTTGTTGGCACCAATGCGCATGTGCGTGTAATGTTTCAGCCGTAATAGGCTAGATAGCGGTAGTAGCAAAGATGGCGACTGGTAAACAGAAAGCGTTTTGTGTTTAGCAGTTTGCAAAGACCGAATCTGTAGTTACTGTACAACGTGTGTTCCGCATTAAGTTCGGTTGTGATCCTTCTAGTGATGATAACTTTCCTAGATGGTATCATCAATTTGAAGATACCGGCTGCCTTTGTAAAGGGTAGAACACGGGACGACCAGGAGTAAGTGAAGAGACTGTTGAGCGAGTGAGAGAGTCGTTCACTCGTAGCCCAAAGATATCAGTCCGGAAGGATAGTCATGAATTACAAGTTCCTCTGTCGACTGTTTGGAAAGTTGTAAGAAAATACTTACGGCTACATCCTTACCGTTTACAGTTATTACAGGCTCTAAAGCCGACAGACCACGTATTACGTTCCAAATTCGTGTTTCATGAGGATGACGATTTTATGGATCGTGTTGTCTTCACTGATGAATCGATCATTCACCCTAGTGGGCATGTTAACACTCATAATGTGCAATCTGGAGCTCAGAAAATCCTCACGAGATGCTACAAAAGCAGCGAGATTTCACTAAAGTGAATGTCTTTTGTGCGAAAGTTCATGGGCCGTTCCTTTTTTGGTGAAAGTACTGTAACTGGCACTTCTTATCTTGATACACTAGAGCAATGGCTCTTCCCTCAGTTGGAAGAAAATGAGCCAGAGAACTTCATTTTCCAGCAAGATGGTCACCAGCTCACTGGCATAACAAAGTCCGCGATTGGTTGATCGTCACTGTACCCGAATGCTGGATAGGCCGCAAGGGCCCCAATGACAGGGGTTGCTATGCATGGCCTCTACGTTCTCCTGACCTAACGCCACGCAATTATTATCTTTGAGACTCCATCAAGGATCGTGTGTACGTGCCTCCAATACCAGCTGACCTCCCTGAATTAAGAAACCGGATTGAAGCAGTTGTTACAATTCCTGAATGCACACTTATCAACGTTTAGGAAGAACTCGGCTGTAGACTTGATGTGTGCCGCGTGACAAATAGTGGTCACATTGAACATTTATAAGGTTCTTGGTAAAATTGAATTGCTTTTGCATTTGACATATCAGTTATAACTAAGTTGAATGTAATAAATATTTATAAAGAGTTAAAACCCCGACATTGATTTATGTACAGCATGTACAATGATGATTTAATTTCTTTAATTTTCCTACTACTTTAAAATTTGTAAGAACTTATAATTTATAATAAGGAGTAGTTCCACAATTAGAAATATATTTTTCAGAGAATTAAGAATACAGATGAATGCTTCATAACTCTAAGAATATTACAACACTATGAATGTGTCTACAATATTGACATTGCTTGAGTTTTCGATTATCCTTTATGGATATATTTTTGGACATCTGTACATCTACTCATTTTCTGAGATTTCAGTGTTGTACTTATTTAAATGACTTCCTTAGACAATTGACCATTATTAAACATTAGGGTGCACCAACATAAATTGCGTAAAAGTTTGGGTCCATGTTTAAATCTTGCATAAGAAGTATGCAGTTTAATTACAGTAAAAGGCATACTTGTTTAAGAAAAGTTAATTACAATATGATGACTGGGTTACAATGGAAAACATTATTAAAAGTAAGTTTGACTGATTTTTATGAGGTCGTGATATCACTTTGAAGTGTGATTAATTAAATACTACATACATAGAATAACTTTCAGCATTAATTTTGAAACCATTGTTCTGAAGCTACATTAAAATGTTTATTATGGCACGTTCTGAAAGCAATAGTCATTAGTTACATGAAAAATAATTATACACGAAACAAATGTTTCATACTACTACACCACCACCTACTCCACCTGCACCATTAGGTGTAGTAATGGTTGCTTAAAATGACCACAAACATGGTCGAAAACGTTCCACAGTTCAAGAAAAACAGAACTTGAGTAATTTTCAATATCATCTACTCCTAGAAAACCAAAAATACTACTTATACCTACTAGGTGTGTGGTACGGAAGGTAAAAGTGTCGAGTAGAAAATTGCTTGTACAACACAATGTCATTTTGATCATGTTGATGTCACACTCTGCTCCATTCTAGAGGACAAGTATAATATTTGCTTTTTCTGGTGACAGAGTTTGTTTATACGCAAGATGGACAGACCTGCAAGGTGGCCTAAAGTGAAAACCAATACCGTCTGTTTCTCTTTTGCTCTTCCAGACAGTACGAAGAGACGTAATGAAACTTCAAGGGCATTAGTGATATACAAAATACAAACGATCCCATGGGGATATGCAGCTTTTGTAATTTACGTCCTCCAACGTTAAGTCATATCGCACGATGAATTGAATGGGTGAAATGATGCTCAAATGAGCCGGGGGTCCATAGAGCTTAGAGTTACCCGACATTCGTCTTTCAGGATAAGGGAAACCCCGAAAAAATCCTTATCCGGATAACCTCACCCTGACCGAGAATCGAACTCGGGACCTCTTGAACGTGAGGAAGACCTGCTACCACCACGCTACCGAGGCGGGCTGTACAAGTTTTATAGTTTTAGTAGTATTACTGGGATATTAGTGGTACAAGTGTATCACTAATATCCCACTGATACTACTCAAACTGTAAAACTATTCTTACATATATGTATTATTCTATCTACCTCTTGTACATTCTGATAAACTTTCAATATCATTTTAGTTTCAATAAAAGCGAGAGTCGGATTGGTAAATATCGAGGACTTTGAAATTCCATCTTTTATAGAATAAGACATATTCCTAGCGACGAATATGCTCAATTTTTTCTCGGGAAGCAAGCCAGGTGAAAAGACGATTAGATATCGACGTTTCGGGAGTGTGCTTCGCTCCCTCATCAGGATATTTATTGAATGTTATAACCACAAATGAATCACTGGATATAACACAAATATAAACAAGGACAAAACACTATCAAAATTCGTGTTACTGAACAAAAGACTGTTTTCAGTAAATTAAATGGCAGGTCACGAGATGGCTTGAGTATAGATCATTAATTGGGTCAAAGAAACGTAACTACGTAACTTGATTATCAAGCTGTATTGATCTATGCTTCTTAAGTCAACGTATTTCCATTTTTAAGACTGGTTTCTAAGACGAACTGAACTAAAATTCAGCATCACGAGTAAGCGTGCTGCTCTCGGAGGAAATGGCCAAAGCCTCCTTAACTCCCCGCTCCCAGTAAGTGTTGCATATTGCCAAGACGGTCGTCTCCCGAAAATTGGCACTATGGTCGTTATCAAAACAATGCTCTGTCAGGCCAGAGTTCTCAGGTTGAAATGAACGAATGCTCCGTTTATATTCGTTTATTCTGTTAGCGAAGGTCCTTCCGGTTTGTGCTATATACGATGACACACATTCACTGGGAATGCGGTACACTCCCGGAACTTGGATGTCCAGTTTGTCGTTCACTGGTCTCAACAGATGTTTAATCTTCGGAGGTGGCTTGTGGATGGCCCTGATGTATTTGGCGAGAGTTCTACTGATTCAGCCGGATAGGTTGTCAGTAAACGGGATGCAGGCTGTTATTAAAAGGCTGTTGTGCCTTATTATGACCACCACCACCGCATCATTATTTGCGGGCACCTTAAGTGCTGCGTCTTTTGTTATAGCAAGGAAGTATTATATCATAAAATATTAATGCTAAAACTTTATTGATAAGAATCGTGTGATTTAAGAAGATACGAAAATTATGTGTAATAGTTTTTTCTATCTCTTTTAGTGTACTACTTATACCACACTGTAGCAGTTTATCGTGATTAGGGTAGTGATGGTGGACTTCTCACCTTTGGTGAAGTTCTCGCAGAATTCCTGAAGTTCACCACGGCTGCTCTCGAGCGATGATCTCTGCACCCAGAGTCGGGGTATCGGAACAGAGAAATATTCAACTCTGCTACTGATTGATTAACTTTTCAGTAATATTTTCCCAAAGAATAACAGTTTATTCCACATATAAAATTTGATGCTTGATCTTACAAAATCTTGAAGATTATCGATAATTGCCTATTCTCCAGCTACTAAGATTCAAAATAATAGTTATAAATATAATAACACACTAGCTATTGATGCGCAAATTATTTATCACACAGAGGCATTCATTAGTAATTCTTTATCTGCACACTTGCAGAGGAAAAGTGATGTACGAATATCCTCTACGAATGTTCCTTGCGGAAGATTTTTAATATTACACTGCTGCTCATTTGTTCAACATTGCCATAATGTAGTTTCTGGTAGTCGTTTGTTTAAAAGAAAATTAATGCAAGCAGTAGTATTTTATAAGTAAGAGCTCCTTATGTAGTCTGTCAGGTAACTTTTTTACTCTATGAATGTTTTGAATGTTGCATCCAAACCATCACAGCGAAACACACGCTAGCAGATTACACAAGAGCAACATAAAATATCTGCTACAACACTCGTTCAAAGTGGTGAAGGTTTCAGTTATTCCCAGGACATACCACATTTAGGCCCGATTTCACCAACAGATGTTAAAATCGACGTTAACAAATGTAACGTAACAATTCTAATAACGTTAACAATTTCTTGCATTTCACCAACCTGTTTTCTGAATATGTTAACAAACACGTGCTAACGCCAAGCAACTTGTAAATATTACAGTTATACAAGGCTGTGGATGAGTCGTATTATTTTCTGAACGTACTACGATGCGCTTTTGTTTCCATTTTTGTCTGCACCGCAGTCTGCACACAGCTAAAAAATGGTGGATAAACAAAACCATAAACAAAAGCCATGAAAGAAATTTGTCATAAATGGAGAAAGGATTGGTAATTGAACGGGTGACGAAGCATAACGATATCGTGGAAAATAGGTCGGATGTGGTGTATGTAAAAGAGAAAGATGTCACACGGGGAAAAATTGGAAACAAACTTAATTCAAATGCATGTGTCATTACTACAAACGAAACGTATTACGTAAATTTAAAACGAGAGGTGCGAAGAAGTACAAGTGACGTGTGACTTGCACGTTTCAAGACGGAAGATGGACAGTGTGTTATCCACAGTGAATTATAAAATCGCAAAGTTATTAATACTTGATGCAAAGGCGAGATCGGCATATTCCTTTCGATGCATGTTCTAGCTCAGTATTACGTAAATTTAAAACGAGGAGCGAAGAAGTACAAGTGACGTGTGACTTGCACGTTTCAAGACGGAAGGTGGACAATGTGTTATCCACAGTGAATTATAAAATCGCAAAGTTATTAATACTTGATGCAAAGGCGAGATCGGCATATTCCTTTCGATGCATGTTCTAGCTCAGTATTACGTAAATTTAAAACGAGGAGCGAAGAAGTACAAGTGACGTGTGACTTGCACGTTTCAAGACGGAAGGTGGACAATGTGTTATCCACAGTGAATTATAAAATCGCAAAGTTATTAATACTTGATGCAAAGGCGAGATCGGCATATTCCTTTCGATGCATGTTCTAGCTCATTATTACGTAAATTTAAAACGAGGAGCGAAGAAGTACAAGTGACGTGTGACTTGCACGTTTCAAGACGGAAGGTGGACAATGTGTTATCCACAGTGAATTATAAAATCGCAAAGTTATTAATACTTGATGCAAAGGCGAGATCGGCATATTCCTTTCGATGCATGTTCTAACTCAGTATTACGTAAATTTAAAACGAGGAGCGAAGAAGTACAAGTGACGTGTGACTTGCACGTTTCAAGACGGAAGGTGGACAATGTGTTATCCACAGTGAATTGTAAAATCGCAAAGTTATTAATTCTTGATGCAAAGGCGAGATAGGCATATTCCTTTCGATGCATGTTCTAACTCAGTATTACGTAAATTTAAAACGAGGAGCGAAGAAGTACAAGTGACGTGTGGCTTGCACGTTTCAAGACGGAAGGTGGACAATGTGTTATCCACATGTTCTAATTCAGTATTACGTAAATTTAAAACGAGGAGCGAAGAAGGGCGAGTGACTTGAACGTTTCAAGACGGAAGGTGGACAATGTGTTATCCACAGTGAATTATAAAATCGCAAAGTTATTAATACTTGATGCAAAGGCGAGATGGGCATATTCCTTTCGATGCATGTTCTAAGTCAGTATTACGTAAATTTAAAACGAGGAGCGAAGAAGGGCAAGTTACTTGAACGTTTCCAGACGGGAGGTGGATAAAGGTGAGACCGCCATATTCCTTTCGATGCATGTTGTAACCTCTCTTGTACTTCCGCAGTAACCTTCATAGTAACTTGTTTCGACAGTCTATACCTCCGTAAAAATTCTTCTTCGGATAGCTCCTCAAAACCATTTCTCCTCATAGGCCGTACTTTATTGCGAATGACATTTAGACGGTCTTAAATATAGCAAATCGACATCAACAGCTGAGTTTATGTTCGCTATCTTGACTATTTAGAATTGTTGAAGGACTTAACATCAGAAATTTGGCGTGTTAGTTTAACAAGAGATTTAACACGAGTGCTACGCTAACATTTGTTTGTGAAATGCAATTTTTGTTTTAACTATTGCTAAACTCGTGTTAAGTCTTAACATCTGTTGGTGAAATCGGGAATTAGATTTGTTGTCACTACGCTTATGCTAAAGTGTTAGTGTTTTAATCAAAATCATAACTAATTTTTGAGTTGAACATTTGAGACAGGTTTGAGCAGAGAGATTGCTGAAAATTTTCGAGTTACATCCCTGAAAGGAATTGAAAACCGATGTCTTGACTAATATTTAGATAAATGTTAATTTTATATAATGAATACACGTTAAACTCGAAACATTCGTAAACCAAACTAGAGAAAGTTTCTTACTGGCATTCTTACACAAGAATCAATAATTACACTTCAATAGTGTGAAGTACAGACATCCAAACTGTGTTTTCTCGCCGCATGAAATGATTCCTTTCACAGGTTTAGTAAAGGAAGGCGTGGTAGGCAGTCGCTTTGAGAAGCGCCCTGGTAGGGCATGTTGCATACACAGAGGGGGTAATCAATCACTAGCTGACATCAGGTACGCGGCAGACGGAGCGACTAAATCAGCGTTTCAAGGATAATGGTTTGTGCCAGTACACAGAACGCTATCTCTGAGATTCCAGTCGTTCAACCTTTACTTAAAGACGCAACAGCATTGATGTGTTCATTTGCGAGGCTGCAGCAAAATGTTATCACGAGCGACACCTCAGAAAACTTAAATATTTAAATGCTCCATTTACAGAACAACGAGTCCGATTTCACATGCAGAACCTGTATCAGGTGATGAACATAAAAATAGACAGAACTGTAGCAAGGTTTTTTTTTTAAAACCCAGCGCGTTGGTTCAGGCTGTTCCGTGTATAGCGCGCATTTGGAAGAGCCGGGTTCGACTCCCGTGGCCAACCCACCTGATCCACGGGTTTTTAGCTGGGTTTCCCGGAACCTAGCGAACACTAGCTAGGTTAATTACATCCACCGAATTTGCTGTACCTCCATTTCATCTTCCTTATTAGTTCATAATATCTCTCATCTGAATGTGTCTTTCAGGGTAGAAGTATAGACGGATGCTTCAACGCTGCATGGTCTCTGGTAGGACGGTCTCTCGTCTCTCGTCTCTCGGCAGACCTAGTGGGCCGATTCAGTACTATGGAGAGGTGGGATGTGGGTTATACTAGACTGCTGGACAGTTTCCAACCGGATGATCCAGTTCCCTCTGCACTGTCGTGTTCCTTGGATCGGCCACCCTATATCGCATGTGACCTTATCCTTACCCCTGGGGATGGCCCACTTGGGGTATAGGCACAAGAGATGAAGTCCAATGAACATAACAATCTGAGTTGTAAAATTCTTTGATGGGGGAAGACAGGTAATAGCAGTATGACGTCAGTTCTGACAGCTCTCACCGCAAAATATGCTGCCGAACGAACGACAGGTTAGCATGTGACGTCACCGGGCTGATTTCAGCTGCCCATGAGGAAGGAAATAGTTTGATGTGTTGGGATTCCGACAGCGTAGGAAAGTCAGGAAACATATAGGGTATTAATAATATGTACAACTTAAATCTTGGGTGTTGTAATATTAATACTGCCTACTTTAATTAAACTATTGGTCACAGTTTATAACCAATTACGTTTGACTCTAATATGAGAAAATATACAATACTTCAAACTCGTAGTCTATCTGAAGGACAGGCATGTTATAAAGTAAACAAATGAAAACAAAGTAATCTTCTCTGCAAATTAGATGAGATCCATTCAGAACAAAATTAAGGGGACATTTTCCGACACTTTTTTTCGTTTTTCTTAAACTAGTGTATCGGTGTCGGGACGTAATTCCTGGAAAATCTGTAATCGAAGACTGCATGTTAGTTTGTGATACGACAAGGTACTTCGGGGTTTGGTCTCAGCTAATTTCTTAAGAAAAATTAATTGTTCACACAGATATGTCGAGCCAAACATACACAATGTCCGTACGGCAAGTGAATACAGTCTCGGAAATCTCGTTTGGGGGACATTCTTGTAAAACTCAGCGAAGGCTTTCTGGTAAGTATATTTTTCCTTCAATAAATTGTCACATCGTAAATGTAACAGCTCCATTTGGTATCCTCAGATTCTGTACTCACTGCGCCATTTACATAGGCAACTTGGTACTACACGGTTCTTGCCTGACGCCACACGCTCTACAGGCCTCGCTCCCGGTTTAAATACGTCACAACTCTCGAAGCTGTCTTCCTCTGTTCTATGATATCCCAAGATATTAGAAGATTATCTCTTATATGAAATTCCATAATTCCTTACGTAATAGTAGAAAAATGGCTGGAATGTATATTACTATAGTAATAAAAAGTGATATTAATTGCGTTATTCCCAGGAATAATCATCACTTATTCTGGTAGCAGAGTTCGTGTAGGCCCACACACGTAAACTGGAGAACACGGCAGCACTGATGTCTGTTCCAGGTTTTCTTCAGACCTCTTAACTGGTGAATGCCTGGAGGTTCGTTAACTTTAATCTGAAATTTTTCTGTTCCACCTGTTAATGTTTAACATTGTCCATCACCTGTATTGGCGTATGTGTTAAACGTTGCTAAGGAAACCTAAAGCTTCAGTACTTGTGCACTGAAACATGTATATTTCTTACAATTACCTAATCAGTAGAATATAATGCAAAGGCGATTTTGAATGAAAACAGTTTCGAGACTTAGATTCCATTTATTCTTTCACATATGGTACTTTAACCACTTCAAGGAAAGCATACATGTTTCTTTTTTGCCTATACTAAGTAAGGGAATTTGTGTTTCCTGCACAGTTGTCAGTATTGTAGTGAAAATACCTGCTTTGCGGAAAAACTTTTCGAGGTGAAATATCTTACACAAAAGGTGAACCTAGTTGGTGATTTGATCAAAAAGCAAATGTCACAACTGAACCATTTCGTGTCAAAACAGAAAATGGCTTTCTTGCATTCAATAAAAATGAAAAATCGTAACAGTTGTTTCGATTTATATTTAAAAAGTCTTTGAACATTTGATAAATTTATAAAAGAAATGTAAACAAAACTGTCTAAAAATAGATGTAATTTTGTGATATAAAAGTAATATATAAGTAGCGATGGCAACGAAGGAATAAATAATCTTGGTGTAGAAACCGAAAGAAAATTCGTCTTTTTTTTCTGGGACGACGAAGAGATCGGACGCTTTTTACATTGCTCGAAAATATTTAAGTGTTAGTTCAATTCGAAGTATTAGATTGATTCCGATCGCAGTATAAAGTTTTGTGATAAGAATTGTCATGGATTTGGTGTTAAAAGAATTAAACAAAAGACTGATTTCTTATAGATATCCAAATTAAAAGTCTTAATGATTTCTTCACTCGTTAGCACCCTAGTAACTTGGAGTTTTCATTGCTCGTAAGTAAGAATATAATAGAAGAATATTAAACGCTAGCTAAGGTATAATTAAGGATTTTCCTGATAACTTCGGCGAACATCTTCATCAAGTCATCATATTTTGGACGCAGGTAAGATCGACGAAGTAAGACCAACGAGGGAAACGAGATACTAGCATGAATCTTGCTATATATATATATATTGCCGCAACTTTGGGGCATCGAAACCCACAACAACGGTGTAATCCTGTTTCAAAATGCTTATATGGAATTTCTTGAAGAAAGTTACCCAAATCTTCCAGCTGTAGTATTTCCTTTCCCCGTGCCCACATGTTGGAATGTGTAGAACATGTGAACCAGTATTTAGATACATTAAAATATTTTTTGTCAATTTTTGGATGAAAACCTTTTAAACAGCAGCTCTGCATACCTATACATGTTCACTGATGAATGCAATTACTGTGAACTACAATGACAGGCTGAATTTGCAGCTGAGGTGTCGGTGATCCTCTGACTGCCTGCAAATGTTGTTGGCTATTAAGCTCAAGTACCCAGAGTTTGCCCGAGCAACTCTGCAATGTATTTGGAGTCCTACCAACGGCGTAGATGCTGAAAGATATTTCAGTATATATAATTTGATTCTGAGTGACAAGAGGACTTAAATGACAGAACACAATTTTGACATATGTTGAATGCTTTGAATCAAAAGCGTTACTGATTCATAAACTATGCTATTTTAGTGCATTTTTTATTTATTGTGTTAGTTTTACATCGGTACGGATTTATCTTTTCTGTGTTATGCAATATGCTTTAGTCTGTATCAGCTTGTTCTATATTTATGTGCATTGCTTCAGTCCATATTAACGTACAATAAACTGTCACATTATGCGCTTTTAACTTACCGTCATTAATAATCCTCCATTAATGTTTTTTAAAGTTCATTTAAATAATATTATTTATCATTTAACAAAATTAACTCTTTTTTTCAAAATTCTATAAAATGCTAAATTGCAACTGTATAAATGCCACAAAATGGGAAATGTAAAAATAAAAATGCTAAATTTCTGATTACAAAATGATAAATATCACTCCTCCTAGACATGAAATACTTTATATTTAAAGAGTTGTTTATTGTAAACCTTCCTGACATATAAATTGAACTCAAATACACAGTGACCCTTTTCTAAACTGCTTTTGAAATGATGGGGCTTCAAACTGCGGATTTCCTGTGTAATTTGGATATAGCCGACATATTTTACGAGTTTAGATTGTAAGTATAGATACAGAACGAACAAAAGTTGCAGAAAACGTTTCGTTTTTGTTCTAACTTCCTTAAACTTGGAACTCTGTTGCTCTAAACAGAGTCCACGTAAATAAAATACACAAAAAGTTCGCTACGGAGTCGTAAAGCTTTCTTGAACTGGAAATGAAGTCTGGACAGTAAGTAAAAAGAATACGACCACATCACGAGCAGGGGAAATGCGGCGTTTACGGACATTTAAGAGCTGAAAGGTCGTTAAAAGAACAAGGGCTTCGAGACGACTTAATTCCCAAATCGTAAACTTAGAGGACATCAGGTAGTTAATGGAAAACTGAAAGGGCTATTGCTGGCAATAAAAAGTATTTTGGGTTTGCACTGAACTTCACCATAACTGCTCTGTGTCTTTATCTTAATGTGTAATGTTCTTGTCATATCAAGTTACGCATCGTGGTCACACTTCGAGGGCTGTTTAATAAAGAAAGATCCTTTTTTTGTGACAATTTACCTCTACTCATCCTCATAATTTTGATGTTACTTCTCAAAATAGTCTCCACTGAATGCGACTAACTTGTCCCAGCGTTTCTGTCAGGCTTCAAAGACATGTTGAAAACCATTTTTGAGAGATTCTTCAAAATCTCTCCGCAGCATTCACCACTGCTTCTGATGATGGATAACGTCTCCCAAGAAGACGTTTCTCCAAGTTACGGAATAGAAAAATTCATGGGGCTAAATCAGGACTATAGGGAGGGTGAGCAATGCACCTCACGTTGATTTTTGCAAGATATTTATCAACAATGACTATATGCGGCCGCGCATTATTGTAGTGCAACATCCAGCCTGCTTCACGGAAATGTGGTGTTTTGCGCTTGATATGGACTTGCAATGTTTTCAAGACATCCCTGTAGTATTGTCCAGTTACTGATGTGTGGGCAGGTACAGCATGCTGATAAACCATTCCATGAATATCAAACAAGGAGATAAATATATCTTTCCCAGCAGGACAACCACTTTTGCTTTTCTGGGGGTTAGTGATGAAGAAGATAGCCACACAGAGCTTTTGCTGTTTGCTCTCAGGATCAAAATGATGTAGGCAATTTTCCTCAGCAGTGATTACGTTTGAAAGAAACTCCGGATCTTCCACTGACATCAACTTTAACTGCATGGAGACCTGCATGCGAATGTCCTTTTGTTCGAGAATCAAGTCTTGGAACCCATTGCGCACAAACACGTCTCATGTGTAATCTTTATGTCATCAACGTGTGGGTGGCACCCAATAAAATTTTCAGCATCTCAGAAAGTGATCTTAAGTTTATTTGTAGATCCTCTCTCGAAATGGCAGCAGCAGTGTTGATGTATTCTTCCGTAAGAGCAGTAACTAGAGCACCGGGTACACCTTCCTTTGAAATGGACTGTGTCCCCTTTTTAAACATTTTAAACCATCTTGAAGCTGTGCTGTGGTGAAGACCAGCTCTCCATAGGTCTCCGGTAACATCGTATAGGCCTCAACTGAAAATTTGTTGGGACGAAAACAGAATTTCAAAGCCCCATATTGTTCCTCGCGTTTTACCTCCAGTTCAGCGTTAGGCGATACTGAACCTGTCTGAGCTTGTTTGGTTCTCAAAGACGGGAGCCAGGAGTACCAACAATGAAACTACTACGGCGTGCTTGTTTCACATTAAACTAACAGAATATATTAAGATTGAATTTTAGTGCGAAAAATTATGACCGTAAAAAATGATGATCATCACTTATTCAACAGCCTTCGTACCTCACTTTACCCTAATTTAAAGCACTGTGCCCAACTTAGTCAACCACTTACTTTGTTACGTGGAAACGCAGAAAATAATTATCTTCCTTTACAACTTCTATCATTTAGAAGGCTTCCCGATGTCTGGAGTAACTCCAATCACATTCTCTCGAAATCTGAGCAGTATCTCTGGAATTAACTGAATATGATTGGAGATCCAAGAGATCCAAAAACTTCCAAACCGACAGCGCTGTGTTTTTCCTGTCCACATCTCGGCGCTAATTGTCATCTGTCACTAACATAGAAAAGCGTGTATGAAACCATGCGACACTTTTAAAGCTACTTATAAGGGTAGCATGACATCAAAAAATACGAAATTGAAATACAAGGATTACCGTATTTAATTAGGCAAAAAAGTTCTAACCTGTGCACTTTCCCACCAATTTTCACAGATGTGTATCCTTAAGTTTATTTTCTCTATCATTTGCTTACAGAGATTGAAGACTCAGGGATTTCAGACAGAGGAGAAGCAGTTGTTTCTGGCCGCAAAAATAAATACTGATTGTTGATTTTGTAGTATTGTTGGGAGTTTAAAAGGAAGGATGAATGTTTACATAACGTTGTAATGTTTATATTACGTGATGAAAGTGAAGTAGGAAGTAAAAAGACAAGATACATATACAGTAGGACCCCGTTTAGCCGAAATAAAGGGTGGCAGAGCTGTTTCGGATACAATAATATTCGGATCGTATATGGGAACTGTAAACTTTCGTTTACTTTCTTGACGGATAAAATGCACATTTGACCACTCAGGGATATTTACTCTTAACGGTTTTGCATAACCTGTAAGCCGAAAGAAATAGGCAAAATATTACTATACAAAGAAATGAAGATCTCGTTGAAACGCATATATTATTCCATTTGTTCATGTGGAGTGAACATACATCAAACAGATGTTTCTTATTAGTTTGAATTTAGCTTTACTATTTTGGACGAAAGTGACTGGAGTTTTAAAAGGAAATGCAGTGGCCATATATTCCTAACATAGGGAGGGGAGATGGCCGCATAGAGCGAGAGAGTGTAACAGATTTTATTGTGATTTATTAAGTTAACAGTACAAACCCAATGCATGGTTTTATTGCTGTTAAACATTTAGTAATCTAGTTTTTCTAACTAATCTTCCCTAGAGAAAAACGTTTGGAGTAATATATAGCTTACGTAAATGTGATTTTAGTTTTGATTTAAAAACAAAGATACCTGAATTAATGTAGTGCATGTTTCATGAAGCCACCATTTTATCAGCAATACTTTAGTCAAATCAATATTCTGTTTTGTCTTTTCGTAGTCTTTACAGCAAGCAACACACTAGTTATATCAATGAAACATTCGTTATTGAATCACCTTTAATTTGGAACTGCTGAAATAGATCATTTCCCATACCTCTTTCTGTTTAAATACTTGGTGGTAACCTTACATGTTTCCTATTTACCCTCTCAGTATTCTGGCAGGAAGTTATTTGGTCTATTCCCTGAGTAGTTCAAAGAGTTTTTGAACATTCTTTAAATATTTTTAACTTTAAACAACAATATCAATTAAGGGGAGCAAGGACGGCATTCTGAGGTCAAATTTCACATAGTGAGTTATTGCGTAAATAATCTTCCCTGATGTTTTTAGACGCGAATGACGATATTTATTTTCGTGGTCCATAGTTTTAAAAGTAGATAAGGTAAGGGGCTTCCGGCGCATACCCAAAGGGAAAGATGACGGCCATGCGTAGTCTCTGCTTTTAAATTATTTAATGTAATATTTAGTTGAACTTTTTCCTATATTTAGAAGCGTCTGGGGAGTATTTAGTTGCTTTGGGGATATATTTAATGGCATTTGGCGGTCCACGTGCTTGCTTTAGGCCTAAATTAGTTGACTTCGGCTATGTTCGATTTGCTGTATTGCATGGCGTTTTTACAAGCATTTCAAAACTTCCCCACTCATCTGTGATCGGTGATTGTATATCCTTAGCCTAACCTAACTACGTTTTTTCTAGTTGTAGATCTCAGGCTTAGGGTATCTACCCCAACCTAACAAAGGCTTTTGCTGTCCTTGAGATATTTTCCTCTACCCTCTATGCTATCTGCTCTCTGCTCTTAGAGTCCTTTACTGCATCCCTCAACCTAACCTAACTTAGGCTACTGCTGTATTTAGGTTCCTTTACTTCATCCTTAAACTCGTGTTCCTTGCTCCTGGAGTCCTATGCTTCAGTTTTTAATCTGTTCTCTTTTGTTAAGTTCCTCTATTTTACTCCTTTAATCTAACCTTATTTGTTTCTTTCATCATTCTTTAACATTGTTTTTGCTATCGGCATCCGTTTCTTTCTTAAGGTATTCTATTCTTACCAGCTCAACCTATCCTAGACTCATTTTTAAAAGTCTGCACATTGTGTCACGCCCGCCGTTAGCCATTTGTAACTTTGTTTTCTCCTTGGCTTTAACCTTATTGACGCTATATTCAAGAGCACACCCTTATTAGGAAGTGAAGTCATTTTTTCTATTAATCAGTGCATCTGATGTTAATTATTCCGTGCTTTGTTTAGTATGCTTTGAATTACTAGTGCTGTTTCCAAGAAGGCAAGAAGCAATAATTTTCGTGTATGAAATCGGCAATGCAACCAGTATAAACAGTTTAAGTAAATACCGATTACATAATAAAAGGGTTACAACCTCTAAAATGGAAAAATGTAATAAGGTATGAGAATATATGAGCTTCGTCAAACAAATCCTCAAACACTGGCGATGAATGTGAAGTGAAAATTGATTCTTCCAGGACAAACTGATTCATTCGTTGTAGAATGGCAGTGTAATTAACCTCCTCCAACATTTAGTCATATTGGACGATGAATGAAATGGGGGAAAATGATGCCCAATGCGTCCGGGCTCTATGGCGTTTAGAGTTACCCGACATTCGTCTATAAGGATAAGGAAAAATCCCGGAAAAACCTCATCCAGGTAACCCACCCTGACCGAGATTCCAACTCGGGATCTCTTGAGCGTAAGGCAGGCATGCTACCATCTACGCTACCGAGGCGGGTGTGGCAGTGATGAACATTTAGCTAAAGTAAATAATGATAATAGATCAACGAGTTTTCAGTTAGTAGATACAGAAACTTTGTACAGTGGAAATTTTGTGAAAATAAAAACCGTTATTATATCAGAGGACACCAAGGAACGAAATTAATTATTAGCCACAAAAACACTCAGTTGCAAAAATTGTAATTAAAAATATACTGTGAATTTCTGGATTCGTGAAATTAAAATTCCAATTGTACAAACTAAAAATGTTCTTTATTTCCCACCGGTGCTCCATCTTCATCTTATGTATTATCAGTGTCACCGCCTGCGGTGCCATATGTAGTAAAAGCGGGCGTTAAACCCTACAGATTCATTCATTCTTTATTTCCACCGAACTACAGTTGGAACACTTGCCAATTACATAGAATTACGTAGCGCACGCAATTACAATCCACCAGTTCGTCGGTCACAGGTCCACCCCACACTCACAATTACGTACTCTCCTCTGCTACATGACACAATCTTCCAGTCCGTTCGCTAGCACTGCAGTCGCCAAGAACTGAACTGACTCGTGCAATGCATTCCTTATATATGCAGATCGCTGTGTCTGGAAGTTTCACGGCTCAGAACATCATACCGTTTGTTCCAAACGTCAGGGCGAGGGCAAAGAGACGGTATGGTGCCTAGTGACACTTTCCTAACCATCCCCACTGTTAGCGCTACAAGATAAATGGGTGGTCGTGGCATGAATGCCTCCTGTCCTCTACCCAGCTCAGTTGGTCGTGCCTTCCTATAATTGGGTGACAATATATTTGAAACATCCAGAACTATAGAAAGTGGTGCAGAAGTAAATATAAGTTTTGCTTATGGCTTGAGAAGCATTGGCAACGGAATTGAGGCAGGTAAGACATTGGCTGATGTTCTAAACTTACCAGATCCCCACCTCCGTCAAATTTAACAAAACAATTAATCCATAGGGTAAGTGACCATGAGGTCCAAGAAGAACAGAAGGAGTAAAAAACCAAAGAGGGAAATTGCTGATGATGAAAAAGATGCAGCATATGGATCTGGGGAAATTCTGAGGTGTAATTCCAACATACCAAATCTAATGCTGGTTTTATTTGTTCTGTGTTTTACACTTCCGGTACGCTCATATAGAAACCTACTGCAGCTACAAGTATACATTTTTTCTGGAATTAAAGCAATACAAACTGTTTTAAAGATATTTGTAGAAAGATATATGAAAATTTAAATTAAAAATAAATAAATCTTGAATATTTTTAGAAGTAAATTCAAGACATTTATTTAGAAAATCACATATCATTTATTAAAACTCCAAAATAAATTCTATTTTTTTATTTACGTCGTCACATCGGACGATGAATGGAATGGGTGAAATGATGATCAAATGAGCCCACGGTCCATAGAGCTTAGAGTTACCCGACATTCGTCTTTCAGGATAAGCGAAAACTCTGGAAAAAGGCTTATCCAGTTAACTTACCCTGACAGAGATTCGAACTCCGGACCACTTGAACGTGAGGCAGACACGCTACCACCACGCTACCAAGGCGGGCTGTTTTATTTAACTGTGAAAGTGTTGTAAAATAACATGTAAAAGTTTCAAATTGATACGTTCAGTAGTTTTTGAGCTAAGCGCACCAGAAGACTCTCATTTTAACATTGGTGAGATAGGCTGTTACGTCTCTACTTAAATAAACAACATTGATCTTTCGGTGCCAAATTTAAAGCACCTAGATCTTAAACTAACTACCAAATTAGTACTTAACCAACCTCCTCTATGGAAATTAACGGAAATTACTCAGTGATCCGCAAATAAAAGATATTGCTATTAGATGTTCATTGTTTAAATTGACCATGTTTAAAATGCATAACAGCACAATGCCAGCTATATACTTACATTGAAGTCGCATTTTAGAAAGCACAGCAAAATTGGAATCGTCCAAACCAATGTTAGTTCTGAATATCAATTATCTGTTGAAGATAATTGATAAATCTTGTAATGCCGTGTTAATAGGAGGGTTGTTCAATAAAGAATGATCACTTTTTTTTTTTGCAACGTACCGTTACTCATCCTCAGAATTTTGATGACTCTTATCAAAATAGTCTCCCCTGAATGCGATGCACTTGTCCCAGTGTTTCTGCCAGTCTTCAGAGACATGCCGGAAACCATTTTTTGAGGGCTCCTTTAAAATCGCCTCCGCCGCCTTCACCACTGCTTCTGATGATGGAAAATGCCTCTCTCAAAGACGTTTTTTCAACTTAGGGAATATAAAAAGGTCACATGGGCTAAATCCGGTCTATAGGGAGGGTGAAGGATGCACTTCACGTTGATTAGTGCAAGATATTCGGCAACAACATTGGCAATATGCGGTCGCGCATTATCATGGTGCAGCATCCAGCCTGCTTCATGGAAATGTGGTCTTTTGTGCCTGATATGGACTTGCAACGTTTTCAGGACATCCCTGTATTATTTTCCAGTTACTTATATGTGTACAGGTACAACATGATGATAAACCATTCCATGAATATCAAAGAATGAGATGACCATAATTTTGCAAGCAGAAGCAACCACTTTTGCTTTTTGGGGGTTGGTGATGAAGGATATTTCCACACTGAGCTTTGCCGTTTGCTCTCAGGATCAAAATGATGTATTCAAGATTTATCATCAATTGATTACGTTTGAAAGAAACTCCGGATACTCCTGTAACATCAACTTTAACTGTATATTACCTCCATTGCAGCGGTAGGTGATACTGAATATGTCTGAACTTGCCTAGTTCTCAAGGGCGGAAACCAGAAGTACCAACAATGAAACTACTACGGTACATTTGTTACACACTAAGCTAACAGAATGTAATAAGATTGAAGTTTATTGTGAAAAATTATGACTGTAAAAATTATGATCATTCTTTATTGAACAGCCCTCGTAAAATAATTTCCTAAAACAGTCCATATTTACGCTATTTGAATTGGTCTGTAAGAATTTGTCAAGTTGTACACTCCCTCGATTTGCCTGAACCACTAATCACATGTGGCGTTTTCCTGTGCTATCGAGAATGGTGTTACCAGCCTATGTAGCGTAGGTGCTAGTGTGTCTTCTTCAGATTCATGAGGTACCAAGTTCGAATCTCGTTCAGGGCGAACTGTCTGTGCTTTTCTGGGGGTTTCCCTTATCATGAAAAAATAATGTTGGCCAACTCTAAACTCTATGGACTCTGGGTTCATTTGAGCATCATTTCGTGCATCGTCCGATGTGACTTAAGGGCATAAATTGAAAAAAGTAGTGGTATCTTGTCATTTTAATATGTAATCTTTTTATCAATTATTTAGTTATTAGACCAAATCTGATAGGAGAGAGTCGTGCAGTATCGGCCGGCATGCAGTACTGCCCTCCACACTGATTTCCTTTTCACCTTCATGTGGCAGAATTTTCCAGCAAGCAGTAGCAATCTTGTGCATCCACTTGCACTATAGTCGGATATCTTCTTCCTCTCTTCTTTTGCTTGTTTGCTCTGAGTGCTTGATGGTTAGTGTAGCTCTTAGCGCACGGAAGATATTCTGAGACATACAGCAACGCTATAATTCAGATCTTTGTAAACCAGTGAGCTAACATTTGTGAACTGAGCAGAAATAGTGACAGTAAGTTCCCATGCATTTGTATTCTATTGTTCTATATGTGGTAGTGCAACGTATCACAATCTATACTTGTAACAGAGTAGGCCGTGGCCGATGCTGCAAGACACATTCTACAAGCCTTATAATTCTAGCATTTTTACTTTCGATGTAATAAAGTGCTATAAATAAAACATAAATAATCTTTACATTATACTCTTTATAGAACATGTCCTGAGGTAAGATAATAATATAGTAAGATTCCGATTAACAATCACAGCTACTGAGTAAAGTCAAAAAACTTAACCCGGCCGATACTGCACGACCCTCCCCTACTTGGTTGAATGCTCAAAACAGTTCCTGAAATCAAGTAAATGAGCATTTCAAAAAATGGATTATGATCTTACTACCCCATAGCTCGTACATAACTTTAATTAATATGGAATTAATAGCTGTAATTGTAAGGAAATATTTATCAGTGCATATTTCACGCATATCCTCGGGATATGGTTGCCTGTAAAAAGAGTAACCTATGAAAAAGAGCGAACGTTTATCCCTGAGCATTTATGTATATATGCAATTTTAACAATGGTTTTGCCTTTGAAAAAAACTGTTCCTCCGGAATCATATAGTATATTCACAATTTTCAAAAAGGTTTACTTGTAAGGCTTTAGGGGTGTCTTCATATTCATGCAACCCGATTAAAAATTCTTTATTAGTTTAATATTAATTTATTATAAATACAGTAGATTTTAATAACTTGCCAAAGTAATAAATTCATTTAAAATTTAATTACGTATTGTCATCTCTGACGCAGCTCTCGTGGAAAGGTTATGCCACCATCACGGTTTTGGTTATAGGATGAGCGAGAACAGAGGCATAACCATGCCTTATTGTTTATTGGCTGACGGAACGGGAAAGCCACGCCTTCAAGGCCAGTCACGAGTTGACATCACGAGGTATCAGGTGGGCTTATTATTTTTAGGTATTTCTACTGCGCCGTAGAGCAGTAAACGAAATACTGCGCCAGTGAGAATTGCATAGAAGTGTGGTATACTCCAAGCTCCGTAGCGAGGGGTCTGCAGGCAGCGAAACGGTGCAGGAAACAGTTCGGAGGTCACTAAATGCGGCTCGGAGAATGAAATCGCCGAGCTGTAGAACAGGCAGCGGATCGGTTGACGTGTGAATAATGCAGTTGTGTTCGGAATCGACGTGGAACTACGTGTCAGAATGGGGACCTTTGTACACGTCAGAGAGATTTTATTGACTGTATAAGGACTGCGTGCTAAAGGGACATAAAGAATTGTGTTTGTGTAAAGTACCCGTTTTGTACGTTAATACTGAGTTAGTGATTTAGTGACAAATAAAGGTGTATAAAGTGAACTTTTGTCTTTTGTCACAGTATTGTTGATTCGAATTGTGTTATCTTGATACAGCGCTATTCAAAAATAAAGTACAGATTTCAAGTATTTATTTCTTCCAAACTACAAAAGATAGAAACATGATTCCAACGTCTGTTGAGAGAGAAAAGTTTACAATTTCCTTTTAATCTTACGTCCTTCAGCGATAAGGAAATGGGTGAAGTAATGCTCAAATGTGTCCGGGGTAGCGTGTCTATCTCACGTTCAAGAGGCCCCGAGTTCGAATCTTGGTCAGGTTGAGTTACCTGGACATGGTTTTTTTTTCCGGAGTTTTTCCTTATCCTGAAAGACGAATGTCGGGTAACTGTAATCTCCATGAACCCCGGACAGATTTGAGCATCACTTCACCCATTTTATTCATCGTGCGATATGACTTAACTTTGGAACACGTAAAATTACAACAAAAAGAAGGTACGCTTTTCTCTCAATGAACATTGGAATCATGTCCCTATCCGTTGTAGTTTGAAATCTGTTATTTCTTTTTGAATAACCCTGTATAACAAACTTTTACTCTGAGAATCGTAATCTATGTGACCAGTTGATATCAGCTAGTAAAGCTTCGGCTTTATAATCTGTAAAACAAAAGAGAGCATACCTTCTTAATAATAGCCATTGTCATTATTTTTAATTGCTAATTTCCAACCCATGTGTTTACAAATCAATACCCTTGCAGCCTTCAGAAACAACCCGCAGCATATTTTATAATAGATACCTATGTATAATTGTGCAGCATATGTATCTGTTAAAAATTTGAAGTGATATAAGCGATCTGACACAAATCAACTCCACCATCCAGGCCCAAATGACCTCGTTGTCGACGGGCCCTAAAACACCACTCACTCACTCACTCACTCACTCACTCACTCACTCACTCACTCACTCACTCACTCACTCACTCACTCACTCACTCACTCACTCACTCACTCACTCACTCACTCACTCACTCACTCACTCACTCACTCACTCACTCACTCACTCACTCACTCACTCACTCACTCACTCACTCAGTCACTCAGTCACTCAGTCACTCAGTCACTCAGTCACTCAGTCACTCACTCACTCACTCTCCACTATGCAGAAGCTATCAAACCCTTAATTCTAACGTTGTGATAGTTAAAAATTAAAAAAAAACTGCACTTCCTCTTAACCTTGAATTTTTTATACAAACATAATATTGGCTAAATCCCAGAAGCTTGTGTACCACAGCTATAGAATATTGTGACTACAAGACGTGAAAATTACAGGCTCCTACATAGTGTGAAAAATACACTCGTATCGTATTTTTCAATCCCTACTTACAGAATACACTCAGTTGGGATGGATACTATATTATATTTTCAATTAACAGCATTTGTAAAGCATTCTAATGCAACAGAAAACGTCATTTTGGATCTTTAAAAACAATTATGATATGATTCAAATCTATAAGATATTTTAAAATCTTAATTTCCCTAGCACTATCGTTTACCTTTATGTAACTTCTACACACTGTTATAAAAACTTAAATTAATATTTGTTTGATAAAATAATGTTTTAGAAGTACATGCATTCATATCTCGTTGTAGGTACATGGAGTGGTTAAAAGGAAACCGAACTGATAGACATTTAAAGGCTAACTCGATGGACCTGCAATTGACTTTATTTCTGTGGCATTATGAGTGATAAATCAACAGCCACTTCAATAAGGATGACGCAATATTTAATAACAAATCAATAATGGCAAACTTCTAAAATACTTAATGATATAAAGTGTTCTAAGTGATCTCCATTTGTTCTGTGTGTTTTCGTCTATATGCTAATGTTTACATTTATGCAACCATTACACATTTACTTCTGCGTGAATAGCGCTGCAACATACACATTTTATGTATACTGTAAAAGACTTCAACATATATTAATAACAAAAAATTCTTTAGCTGTTTTTGAGAAAATAAAATTAAGTATAAAATATGCATGTAAATTTAGTTTTCTTTAAGGTAACAAAGTACTGCCTATCTCCGCAGTGCTATTTCCATGATTTTTGGGTACTAAGAAGATATTATTGATATCTCCATTAAAATTTTCAGGCATGTTCCTAAACATTTATCTTGAATAATACCTACCATCATCATCATCATCATCATCATTATTACTATTTGAAAATTTCCTACTGATAATTTATTATAATGTTTTAGTTTATTCTTACAAAAACATACTGTAATTTCAGATATTTTTATTTCTTTAAACAAGTATTATGAATCTCAGAGAAAAATCCCTTCTTATTATTATTCTTAAAAGTCAGCTTAATACACAGAAAAAATCATGTTTTGGTTGAATAGTTTTTTTATATAAAAGTGTCCCGGTACCTGAAAAAATGTGAAACTAAGAAAAAGGTTTTTGAGGTTTATATATTGATTACTGACTTCTCACATGTGCCAGAACATTCCTGCTGCATACCCTTGACTCTCTGTATTCTCACTTGTTCTTTTCAAGTTCCTCTTCATTTTTCTTGCCTTCTTAGTCAGTTCTTCAACCATTTTATCTGCTTTCATGACTCGCAACTCATCATTTTCTGTATATGACTACCATCATGGGTAGCACATGTATTGTTGAACTGGGCCAACTAACCTCAACAGTTACATGTGGTTTCCTTGTCTATTGTATTTAAATTGTCCAAATTTAATGTTTTGCTTCTAGTAAAAAGTGCGCCTGTAAAATTTCACCTTCCAAATACTTTTAGCCTGCTCATATCATATATTCACCAATAACTAGTACAAAATGTTATTCAAAACAAATAACTGTTCACATACACATATAAAAACAAAATATAAACTAGAATCATTGGAGTTACAGTGGTTCCGATACGATGCTTACAAAACAAGGCTTAGTTCAGAAATAGCTGTTCAGTATTACAGAAGTTCTAATCGATTTTATGAAACTTTACGAAAAGGGGCATGGCAAAAACGTAACACCCACTAATATAATATGAAAATTAGATATAAAATATTGCTCAAATTACCTTTTTAACTATATATTCGTAATCCAGAGGGATGAAATTATAATAGAATGTAAAAATAAAACAGCGAATTTTAAACTTAAATGAAGTACCTTCGCATCTTAAAATCTTTGCTTTAAATTTTCAACTTACTCTAATTATATACAACGTTTTGTTTTCATTCAAAGTTATGTTTCTGGGTTATGGTGTTCACAGAGCCTCACTTCCACAAAGAAAAACACACACTGACACATTTCAATGGGCTCGCCTTCGAGATTAGCATTTGTATGAATTGAAATCAATAAACAAGTATGTCTCCTGCTGGGAAAGACCTGCAATGTGATATAACGTTATTATCATTTCAATTTACAGTCCAGAGCACGATAAATGATCAAGACGCTGTCAGGAGGGTGGCGCTGGGTTATGATAAAGAAGGAGCTATTTCCAAGATGATGAATGGAGAAGCGGTTATATTTGAGAGTTATGCATCACGTGATTAATATTCCAGCTGCTTTAAGAGTTCAGCCTTTGCTCCGTAGCTGTAAGAATCAAGAAACCAAAAAATATAACAGAGTATTAAGGAATTCAATTTAATAATTTAGGGCTACAGAGGAGAGGTAAACGAATAATAAATATTAAACTAAATAAATATTTTTTGATAACGAAGTTGGCATCAGTCAGGATGTAGCAGCGCCGCCGGTATGCCTGAATTATCTTGCAGCAGTTATTTTGCGTATAAAGCTACAATGTGACTGTGTGGGTTCTTAAAATTAAAAATCAAGTTTGCAGAAATTCAAAATGCTATTTATTTCCGTATATACCCTTTTGCAGAAGAATGACGTAACATATACCAATACAGTCTCTCGTGGCTTCTTCACACGTAAATAAACAAAAGAATGCACATTCAAATCACTACACATTTATCAGTTGTCAACTCGCAACTCGATACAGATTAAATATCCATACTGCACGAAAACTGACCATTGACCACTCTCTAGCAGCTCCCTTCTCGACACTCTGGCTGTCAAAACAGACAGCATGTTGGCAGGCTGAGGAACAGCCCGAAGGGGGTAAAGTCGTGTACCTGCTCGGGAAAGAGCTTAAACACGTAGTGACGGGATGTGGATGTTGGAGGATGTCGGATGAAAATTATGTGGGGGGAAAGAAAGGAGATAGCATGTTGCTCCTCGGCGATTGAAGAATCGGGTGCTACCATCGTGCACAGCTGGTGGATAAGTTAGTTAACTAGGAAAAGGATAAGCAGAACCTTAAGTATCTGAACAAGAATCTTGGGTAATTGTATTTTTTTCAGGCAGGAATAGAGGTCTTATGGTTAGCGGTAGTATCCGCAAGCCATGCGTGGTAGCCGGTATCGCTAACATAAACCAACATAAACCGGATCACAGTTTAAACAATTAAATTGTTAAATACTGGATTTTTTATTATAAGGAATTTCAACATTTTTAGAGAAATGTAGTACATTTTAATACTATATTTATTTTGAGGAACTAAGATATACCAAACTTTTTAAAAACCTTTTGAAAATGTTCATTACCCAAAGGATGGTAAGTAACTTTTTATAATTATAATCCTTTTTATATTTTAAGGTTAGAATTATCATTAACAGTTTCTTGATGTTTAAGTGTTTCAATCTTCTTTTGTAAAAATTCTTTATTAAAACCATTAATTGAAGCAGTATTAATAATATGTTTATATTCTTAATTGTTTCTATTTATTCAGGGTTATATTTATTAATTTATAAATCAAACTATTAGAAACAGAAAATGTTTGTGAAAAAGGTTTAAAACTTTCATTTTAAGTAATTATAGATATGAGAAGACTTCCTATAAATTCCAAAATACAATTTGTTATTATTTCTTATTAGCTTCAAATCCAAAAAAGGAAGAAAACCAACATTTTCAGTTTTTTATGTGAAATTTATACTTTATCTTTTAAATTTAGTAATTTTAAAGCATAATTAATGTTTATCAGGAACAATAGAAAACTTATGATCAATATATCTATACCAGGTTTTAAAAATCAAAGGGAATGCTTTAGTGACTTGCGTTTGAAAAAATCGCATAAAAAGATCAGTATAAAAGATGAAAGAGGATTACGCATTGCTAAGCCAGAAATCTGTTGAACAAATTCAGCATTAAGAGTGAAAAAAATGTTCATCCCCAAAAAGTGGTAAGTTTAATAAAATCAACTATTATGTTCTCATGTGAATACAATGAATTTAATCACCTTTTTAAATAAATCAAACGTTTTTCTCTAGGAATACTAGGAAAGTGGTTAAATTCAATAGATTTATATGAGGACTTAATAGTTGATTTTGTTAAACTTACTACCTTTAACCTTTTGTTTGGATCAAAATATTTTCAGTTTAAGTTTTTGTTTTCAGATTTTGCTAATACTGAAAAAACACAGTAACCTAGTAACTTCCTTGACGAATTGTTTTAACCGAGGACGCGAGCAAGGATTCGTGAAATCGAGTTCTGCTAATAAGAAAATTTGACATCATTTTCTTAAGATAAATTAACTTTCTTGTTACAAATAGTTATATATTAATAATACTTATTGCTTCACTGTAACTAGCTTCATTTTATGCGTAATTTTTATCAGATGTTTAAGAAGAGGTGTTCCCTTGGATTAAGGTTTTGCACAAATCACGAATTTGTTCATCTTCTCTGCATATGGAAACACTGGACTCAATCAGTTGAAATTCGGCGGTAGCCCACTTTGCTTTCATTATTCTTTGGAAAATGACGTATTTTCTATTGGGTTCTTTCCTTGCATGGCGCTCCATCTTACATGAAAATAACCATCTCTTATGATGGAAGCCATTCACTGTACATACAACATGCTTTATGCATATTTAACTTCTAAAGTTTTTTTTTAAAAAGTTGATCATTTTGGAACTGTAATATTTATTTGCAAACACCCTGTACCGTGTCTTTCTGGGTGGAACACCATGTTGAACAGCTAAATTAATACACCTCACAAAAACGAATGGTAGCAAGCGAAATGATTTGTGGGCCATGGTGCGGCACCTTAACCTCCAGCCACTCAGTGTTACCAGCCCAGATGATAACCACAGAGGTAAAATGAATAAAAAAATGGAACAGTTAACAAACTAAATCACATCCAACAGTTATTTTTTTCATTGCCTTGGAGAGATAATTAATTTTGCATTGTTACGTAATAAATCGCGTGGACCTGAGGGGAAATAATTATTCCTTTACTTTCCACATTTCTCTGTGTGCTTCCATATTGATTTCGGTGGTAGGGGTACTGTGACCCTGTTCACAAAAACACATTGCTAGAGGCGTATGACTGTACTTGACTAACAATCATGGCGCAGATAATTAAACAAATAGCTTGATATAGGCGCTAATGTTTTCTTAAGTACTGCCAGCTCGTTTGTTATCTGCTTTATCGGATTTACTGCTCCCTCTTTCTGCAGCAAAAAATAGAAATTCCCTCACAGGTTCCATTCAGCAGAATGAAACCACATGTGGTATACTATATTCAACGAAAATCTAAAGAAGTCACAATATTTTGTACCTAAATGTTTGTCTTCAATATTGAAGTTCTTGACTTATAAAAAATAAAACAACTTTTTAGAGGAAGCAAAAGATTAACGCTATTGCAATGATGTCATAAAGCTTTTACACCATTCCATTGTTACCAACTTTGGTGTCAAATGCAATCACATGAAAATTACGCTCTATACTTGGACATATTTCATTTAATAATTCAATTGGCTTGATTAAGTTTTACTTATGAGTTACTTTACGCGATTAATTACCCATGGAAATTGCATTACTCCTTCACAACACAAAGTATACTGCGATAGAGAGTTAATGTGTACGTTTATTGGCAGCCATCTCCTTTCTTTGATCTAAAACGTTATTCTTTAGTGTAACCTACACTTCGATTAAATGGTGATAGGTAGGAATTTAGAAGAAAACGAAATGGAAGGACGCAGGCCACAGATGAAATAATACTACCTGACAAATAATACTACCCAACAAATCTTGAAAGCAAAATGAAATAGCATATAATAGCTTTTTTTTTGCTTGGTTTAAGGAGAACAAAAAAACAACAAAGAAAAATGAGGACGCAATAATTAAAAACATGTGATACACACAAACAGGCTGCAGAAATTAAATATTCCTCTTTCTTCCGTTTCTCTGATATCATCAGAATGACGTAATGACGTACACACACATACACAGTCTTCAAGTCCATCTGCCACACGTCCACCCTGCACCATGAACAACTCTGGAATGACTCTTCTCTGCCACTCCCTCGGCCAAGAGCCAAGAGCGAGAACAAGTCGTCCGGGTGCTCCCGGACCGTGGGTAGAACGCCACGGTACCTATCCGCTGTGCGGATTTACCCGTGCGGTCTTATAGAGTTTGTCTTTCCTCCAAAGCTTGGATGTCATTGTTGACTGATGGACCTAATTCGACCTCTGCTAGTGCTCCTGGCGGCGGGATGAGCTTCCAAGTTGGAGGCCAGTGCCCTAAACCGCCACGCTAGGGGCGGCCTGCGTTGCAATGTCCGTCCAGGGGGGGGTGGGGCCAGGAGCGAGAGGTCGGGTGGTTGGGGACCGTTTTGATTATGGTTCTCTTCGAGGTCACACAGGGGGACCTGGCTTCCGGAGGTCAGCCGACGGGCCAGATCCAGCCCTGGTGTGGCCGGAACAGGGTGAAGTGTTGAGGGTATGAGTGGCTGGTCTCACCACCCAAGGGCGTCCTTGGGGAGGCGGTAGCTCTTTCTCCTCCTGGGCACACGGTGGTCATATTGTCCTAGTGTGTTCACTAGGTGGTTTGGATGGGATGTAATCCTGGCATACAATGAGCGCGAGCGTTCACGCACAACGTCCTCAGCGTAAGGTATGCCAGAATGTGTGTAGGACTCTTATTTATACATCAGCAGCTGTTCTCGTTGTATCCTGAAACCTGAGGAAGCCAGACGAGAGCTACCGATCTTTCATGAAGAGGCGAGAACACAAGAGATGTCTCTGTCTCTTTCTCCCTCAGTTGCTCTCTCTCTGGGCAAGGCTTGGGCGCTTGGGCGCTTCCCTCTCGATCGGCGATGGCTTTGCTTAACATTGGCCTCGTGAATATATATATATATATATATATATATATATATATATATATATATATATATATATATATATATAGGCCATTAGATGATGTTGCTATTTTCCATAGATGGCGCACAGGAGCAGCAACTGTGCCATCTTGTGAGTACACTTGTGGATATCAGTGAAACAACATGAAAGCAGACAAGCATGGGCAAAGGTTGACTGTGTGGTTTCTCTGGGGTGAAGGAGTGACCACTCCAGGCATCCACAATAGGTTAGTGGCCATAAGCGAGGAGTCTGCACCAAGTAGCAGTTCCGTGATTCGTTGGGTGTCCGAATTCAAAGACGAGGGACTGTGCTGAAAAACACAAAAGCATTGGGCGTCCAGCAACAGCGCGCAAAAGAACGAAAAAAAACGAAACGGAAACAACATCCAGCTTGTCAATGGGGAACAAGCGAATCACATTTAATGAGTTAGTACAGGCAACAGGTGTATCACGGAGAACCCTCCACACCATAACCCATGAAGATTTGATGATGAAACAGGTTGTGCAGAATAGATGTCATATACCCTCACAACTGCGCAGAAGCAGAAACTTGTGAAAGTATGCCAATAGTTGCTACAACAGTATAATGCAAATCCAGAGGAAATCTTTGCCAAACTGGTCACTCAGTCCCGGTTTTTCCACGAGACTGCGGATAAGAAACGCCAGTTAACTGAGTGGAATCATGCTGCGAGCCCACGTCCCAAAAACTCACTGACAGGACTACTCATTCGGTAACAGATGGCAACTGTGTTTTGGGATCAGGAAAGGATACTGCTGGTGGATTGGATTTCTCCCAATACGACCATCCACAGCAAGCGGTACTGAAATTTTTACCTACCATTTAAAGTCTTGGAAGGCATTTTAATTTTACGTTGTCTAACTGAAATGAAATAGAAAAATGTGTAAATCCCTTGAAGGCAAAGGCTTCCTGCTACGCAGGGAGTACCAACTGAGTGCATTATGGTTGCAAATTCTAAGAGCCTTGTGCAGTTTTTGCAACCCAGTGACGGCGTACCTTCGTGTCCTTAGCACTGTCATAGTTCACTTTATACTCAACACATCCTCCATTGTTGTACAGATTTATTTATGATACACACTTTTAGTTTACATAATCTGGGTAGCTACTTTTTCCAATGTCCTTCATGCAGCTCTGTTCTCAGCTTGTGTTGCCAACTTTGTCCCTGCTATCTTTCTAAGGGTGTCCATTTTATTTATGTTCTCCCTGTCACTCGACTTCCTATTTTGAGATCCCACATTGTAATTCGTTGTGTCCATCGGAGGTGGTGCATTCTGGTGACGTGCCTTCCCTTTCTCCATTTCAGGTGTAGTGCCCGTGAAGCCACGTCAATCATGACTGTCTTCATTTCGATTTCCCCGTTTGCCATTCTGTCCTTCCTTGTCACAAGTAATATATTCCGCTCCACTTGTTACAAATTAAGTAAAATCAATAGTTTATAAAGACCTAATATACTGTCACAACTGACTGTTTAGTTAAAATAATATGTTGGATCATTTGACTAGTTGTATGTGACTTCATGTCACGTGACTTCTTCCTCCCTGATATCCATAGTGATGTCGTTACAAGGCTTGCTCTCTCTCATGTAGCTACTGTAGACCGGGACGGACGCAGGATCGCTGTATGTACGGCAGGTAACCAGCCATATGACCACTTGTGTATTTTCTATTATTGTAGTAAACCTTTCTTGTCTAAATTGTAGTTTCAGTATTTTTTTTAATCTGATCTTTATACACAATATCCCAACCTCTCCGCAAAGCATGTGAAACCTATGCCAGTTGCTCCCCCCGGCCCGCCGTGTAACATCTGGCCATGTGATAATTATCCATTACCATCCTTGGTTACATCTTCACAGTACAAAGTATACACACTTTTCCTCCCACTCTATTGCCAATTCATTTAGCAGTTACTGCCACCTGGCGTATCATTTCATTAACATTAAAGACATAGGATCGCTACGTTCCGCATAATCTCAAAATACACATGTTCCAAGGATGCAACACAAGCATTTTTAAGGAAAACTTGTCCCTAAAATCTGGATATTTTGTTTAAAAAATTTAATTTTCTGAAAAATATTTGTAAAATGTGTTTGGGACATTTTCATGTCAAATGAAATCCTAACCTAAATTTACAGGAGATAGCTTATGTAGTCTTTTAATTTCGAATGACGTTTAATGATTGGTAAATCATAAGAGGCAAAAAAGTCTACTGTATCAAAATGTACATTTCTTTTATGCGTTCAGGTCATAAGGAATACCATTTTCAGTTAACCATTTACGAGATATTTATTGTTATTTATTTATATTGTAAAATATATGTTTTCCTCAAATGAGAATTTATTAGGCATTTCTTACTCCGTTATTCGGCTATGTAAATGGAACGGAGTTTAAAAACCGTCACATAGCAACCATTCCTTAGTCGTTTTAGTTGTAGCCAGAGGCCACTCCCTTCCACTATGGGTTAAGCCAGAGGAAGACAGCTTCGAGGGTTGTGACGTATTCAGCTGGAAGCTAGGCCTGCAGTGTGTGTGAGGTCAGGCAAGAGCCGTGTAGTACCAAGTTGCCTATAGAAATGGCGCATGGAATACAGAATCTCAGGGTTCAGTCAGGTGTAGCACACTCAATAACAATGCTGCTGCCACGTGATCAATGGAACTGTTAAATTTACAGTGTGACGATTTATTGAAGGACAAATATACTCACAAGAAAACTTGGCTGACTATTTACAAGAATGTCCCCCAAACCAGATTTCCGAGATTGTATTCCCTTACCGCATTGACATTGTGTATGTTTGGCTCGACATATTTGAGCGGGCAATTTCTTTTTTCTGTTATGAAATTAAGATAAGACTAAATCCCGAAGTACCTTGTCGGATCACACTCTAACATGTAGCCTTCGTTTACAAATTTCCCAGACATTACGTCCTGACATTAATAAACTAGTTAAAGAAATACGAAACAGAAAGTGTCGGAAAATGTACACGTAATTCTGTTCTGAGTGGATCACCTCTAATTTGCAGAGAAAATTACTTTGTTTTATTTTATTTTATTAGTTATGACACGTCTGACCTTCAGATAAACTACAAGTTGAAGATTTATGTATATTCTCATAGCACAGAGCTAAAATGTAGTAATTATTTATAAACTGTGACCAATTGTGTAATTAAAGCAGTCATCATTAATATTACAACACCCAAGATATAAGTTGTACATATTATTAATACCCGAACGTTTCCTGTCGCGCACAAATCAGCGCAGTGACGTCACACGCTAACCTGCCTTTCGTTTGGGAGCAAATTTGGCGGTTAGAGCAGAGGGGGCTGACCTCACACCGTCACTGTCTTCCCCTGCACTATTCCATTACGGCTCAAAGAAGTAATAAAAGCTTTCCTTAAAAATACTTTCTTCAATAAAGGATGAACACCGTTATGTGAAAGCAACAAGTTCAGTTTTATGTATTGCTTCTATACGCTAAACTAGGGAAGATATAAAATATTTCAGTTAATAAGTCTACCATCCGATTCATCAAGTTGGCTCAACAAACATCTGATATCGACTGTGCTGGCCCTTTTGGACGATCTGATTCAGATAACGCAGTCATTTTTCTTGATTACCAAGCGACTGTTTCATTCTGAATGCAAATCATTGGCAATTGCACGATGATGTATTGTCTACCAAGTATTTGGCACTAGTCAAAATGCAGCTATTGTTCGACTGTTTACTAGTTATTTGTCTCTGGATATGTGCATTACATCGGGTTAACCGCGAGAGAATGGATGATTAAGGCCCGCTCATACGTAGCGGAGCTGTGCAATGAAATGGTAATGTCGCACGTCAGGGTTTCCCTGCAATGGTTTTGTGCAGTTCATGAGAGGAATTAATAATGCACTCCATAATTGAGGCAGGTACTCCGTGTGCATGTAGATTTGTCGTGAATGTAGCCATAAATAAGTGAACGAAGGGGATCACTGCATTGTGGAACTAGAATTGCGAAATGCCTTAGAGCATTGCAAATCTAATAAATGGCTCGGCAAGTCAGATAATGGTGATTAAAATATTGCCCGGTGTATTTTTACCAGATGATCCATGAGTAGAGGTGCAGTAAAATATGGACTAGATTCTTTACGCACTTTGTATCGAGTATGACCTTTAATATACAGCCAGCTCAGAAAATATTCGTACACCAACTAATTGAAGAAACAATGTGTGTTGTTGCAACATAATTATTTATGAAACTTGGTAAACTTTTAAAATTATATATTTTGTGTATTTATTTACCTATTCCATCGTAATTTTTCTGTATGTTTTCTAGAATCAGTAGTGGTATACGCTAATATTGTATGATACTTTAAACTTGGCACAAAAAGTATTCGTACACCAAAGGTATCTAGATTGAATACTGTGGCTATATTATAAGCTAGATCTTCTTTTTGGGCAATCTGTATTTACAGTAGCGACGATAGTTCTGTACCGGTGACCTACTTTCTTCGCTCACTGGAGAGAGTCTATGACCAAGCGTCACTTGTATCTTCTGCTAGCGTAGAATATTAAACGACAATGCAGTAAGGCCATATGTCACAGATTCGTCTTTACTAAAACGCATACCTTAAGGTATATGAGCACTTGCTCACCTTAGTCACTGAGAAACAACAGAACTTCTTTACTGTTTTACTTATTTGCTTTCACAAATGTTTTAATTTACAGGAAAATAAATATCTGTGGTGTCTTTGTGGCTTGTAGCAAATGGAAGTGAGTTAGCCGATTCTCGTATGAAGATATGTTTCATCTTCATAGATAACCGACCTTCTTTCGTCTCTTAGCACGTAAATATAGCACGTGCCAATTGCTCATATACCTTTCCTATAACAAGACCCTGTTGTTCCTTGTTTTCTTCTACTTGAAACCTATACCACTTAAGATAGTCCTTAAACTAGTGTTTCCCCCTTTAAAGTTAATGGAATCTTGATGTTTCAGGAGTCCAAAATTTTGACAGTGGGTACAGTTTTCTCCTGAATATACAAATTATAAATTGTTTGGCGAATTACGCACCTATCATTCATCAATGACAGTGACTGTTTCTGGTACACGATCTACTTTCTAGATGTTGTAAAGGAGGTCACTTGTGCCTCACATTTCTCCCCTTCTTTAATTATTTTACAAATTTTTCTCTGATATTTTGTTGCCTCACTCACCCTCCCTTGCATTTTATTAGCACATCGCCAGAAACTGCTTCCCGTTTCAGAATATATTGACATTATTAAAAACTTCGCGGTTTGGCTGTGAAGTGTTTTTCCACCAAATTTACTTTAAATTGGAGGCATTTTAATCTAAATAAGAAAACATATAAAAGCACACACGTACACACAGACAAAACGCTAATCACCACTGCGATTAAGAATCACAATTTCTAAAACTTTAAAATCTTAACATGACGACACCGAAGCGTTAGAAGTAACCCGGTCAAACCTCTCCACGATACTGGCCATTTCAGTGTACTGCGCATGACCGAGAATGTAAGCTCAGTAACTGGATTCTAAACGACTGCGCACACGGTCTCCAGCGGCACAGAAACATCGTCCGCACTGTAGCTGTTTCACAGTAAGTGGTCTGCATGCACCAGTATGACATCGAACACAGTAGGTTGCAGAGGTAACGTAAAAAGGGCGAAGAGGGAAGAAACTACGCCAGAAGAGAGAAAAATAGTAATTAAACTACACAATAAATTCAGAACATTTTCGGAGATATCTCAGATAGCGGGCAGACAACATTCAACGATTCAGTTCATCATTGATAAAGTTGGAATCAGACAATCTGTTCCAAATACACCCAGGAGTGGTCGACGTAAAGTCCCAAGGTTAAAGATGAAATTAGCTTTCTTCACTGCATTAAAAGAGATCCACGAATGACTACTCCTGAGATTGTTGCAGAGTTGCAGAAGACAGGAATTAATGTTTCAGCAAGCACTGTGAGAGCTGTTTACAAGAAAGTATACAACGGCAGAGTAGTGCGTTAGAAGTTACATGTCAGTCCACAGTACAGGAAAAAAATACCTAGAATTCGCTGTAAGTACCGTAATAAAGGTGTGGACCTCTGGGGAAAAAGCTGTATGAACAGCTGAGAGCTTGTTCAAGATATTCGGTGCGGATCGCAGTCGCAAAGTATGGAGGAAAGGAAAAATATGGAGCTGGAGCCAAAAATTCTTGTTTCCACAGTAAAGCATGGCGGAGGATCCGTCCTTGTCTGGAGTTGTATAAGCCCATCAGATGTTGGCTATCTGCATGTTATCGAGGGAATAATGGATCACAGGAAGTACATGGGCATTCTTAAGCAGGAGTTACATGCAAGTGTGGAGTAAATGGGCTGCAAGAAGACTGGATATTTATGGACGATAATGATCCAAAATCTACTGTGCTTAATACTCGACTTTGGATATTATACAATTTTCCAAAGCAGCTTCATACTCCTCCTTAATCTCCAAGTATTAATCCTATTGAGCAAGTATCTTCGACAAACGCGTATCTAAAAGGGCAATTTCCAAGAAAGAAGCGCTGAACACTGCTCTTTTGGAAGTAGGGAACCGAATATCAAAGATGGAGGGTAAAAAACTTGTCCATTCTTTACCAAGGAGACTAGACACTGTAATTAAAGTTAAGGGGTACCCAAGGAAGTACTGAATAGCAGCATTTTTGTTGTTCTGTGTACTGTTTTTGTGAGAGTACGGATACTTTTTGTGCCCGAAAATTTTGCAAGTTAATTTTACTGTCATATAAGTGATATTTTGTATGTAAATTGTTAATATTTTTGTATAAAAATTAAATTATTTTGAGAATGCCTTCTTTTAAGTCAGTAAGCTTTAATTTATAATTTAAATAATCGCCATACTATTAATTTTCCTTAAAGTTCAGTCATGTACGGATATTTTCTGTTCTGACGGTATATCGTATTGCCAAATTTTTAGCTTCTGTTTATCTCTGAACAACTATTTATAATTTGTGACTGTGAAAATTCTAAGAGTTCCTTTCGCCATTCTAACTTTCAGAACCTCATATATTTCAAAACTTCAAATGTTAGTGCAGCTCTAGTAAAGTCTTTACCTAATGCATTTCTCGTTGGCTTCATTTTGCCTTGCGCTTAATTGCCTTAGCTGATCTGACATAAATTTTAATTCCTTGATACGACACTTGTTAGGTAATTCTCGATCTCCTTGACAAAATTTTAACTCGTGCTCCTTACATTGTACATTGGTGTTAAGGTTACCTATGACGAAATTTCAAATCATGAACTAATGACACTAGCTATTTAACATGCATAGCACAGATGTAACTTACTGCATATATGATGCAGCCCAAATTTTGTCAATTTTAATGTGATAGTTTGCAAAATATGGCCAAATTGATTTATTTTTGATTAAGTCACCTAAAAAGTCCCTTCTAACCAAATAACTTACATTTTAACCTAATATTTTAACAACAGGTTCCCAATACATCCAATTTTTGAATGTTCTCTAGGTTTTTTCGGTGTCTCAAAAACTTTAGGCTCCAGAAATTTTTAAAGCTATGAATATGGCTTTTTTGTACAACATTTGACATATTTGTGTTTTGAAGTAAAGAAAGTGTGCCTGAATGCATCTCACAAAAACGCGTGCAATTTCTATTCACGGTGTCTCTATGAACGTGTGTAGGACGTTTCATTAGTCTAACACTGAAACTGCGACGTAAGGAGCATCTTAAACGATGAAAAATCCTGAAAATTTTAATAGCGAGAAAACAAGGATGAAGAATTAGAATTTACATCTAACAGTAGCATTCACGTAACTTTCAAATTGGAGTAGAGCATTTAAAATTGCTTGCGGATGCTATCTAAGCATTCTTTAAATTCAAGAAGGATTACACTATTTTGTAGACTAACAAGAGGAAAAGGTGATTTTTTAAAAATGTTTATGAAATTTCAGTCATACATATTCAACAGGAAAATCAGTAATTGCAATTATTTATCCTTTATTTTATAATTATTTATCCAATTATTAATCTCGCCAGTTATATACAGTATTATTTTTCATTGCATTGCTAATGACAAGAATTTTTCAGGTATTAGCTACAAAGTAGCTAATATAGCATATAAAGACATTCTGCTACATTATTAGTAATCGATATTTATTCCAAAGTACGTGTTTTGGTTCCCCGGAAACGAACCTAGCACGTTTAAATATGATTGTTGAATATGTTTAACGGTAAGACATATATTGAATATGTTTAACGGTAAGACATATGTTGAATATGTTTAACGGTAAGACATATGTTGAATATGTTTAACGGTAAGACATATGTTGAATATGTTTAACGGAACACAACTTACATTTTGGGATAAATACCATAGCTGGCATTCAAATGCATTATCTGCCAAAGAAATGACAACATTTTTCAAGAACTCTCAACCAAAATGAAGTTTGCAACGAGAAGTTTTATTTTATACAAATAGCTGTAAAATCGTTATGTTAGATTTGTGTATTTATTTGCTAAAGCTTAAGATGCATACAGTATCTTTCTGCAGTTCTAGTTCTCAATAAAATTCCTAGTAAATGGCAAGAAGATGTCGCAGCTAAGATTTGACTATGCCATTGTATTGTTTGCCAACACTTCCAAGGAAGTATCAGATGCTACAGTAGCTAAATGGTCTAGCAGAACAGCAGGACTCCCAATAATCTTCAGCAAAACCAAACTAATGTGCAACAGACCAGTGAATCCAATTAAATTTCATGGAAAGGATATAAGGCACCAGGGCTAAGAAGTTCTTACCGCTGACCTTTCCCTATACAGGTTGCGACCCTCCCCCTGCTTCCAAACAAATCATACATAACAAACGAACACCGGAGAGGCATTGAAACCGGTTGCCGAGAGCAAAAATGACCTATGAGACATTTTCATACAGCTCTCTCTTGATCGCCTTATTCAACGGTGTCAAAATTGGTGCATCTCCCTTTGTACCCAGAAATCTGAAGCCAAGATTTTTACTTTACGCCGTTATAATCCCCCTCTGCCTATACGCCTTCTGACTGATCATGTGACGTGGCTCCCTTTTCCTACAACCAGTCAAGTACCTTGGAGTGTAACTGGACACTCGTCCTACGTGGAAGCCTCATATTGACCGCACCATTACCCTGGCATCCGCTCGTCTTTCACAACTATCTCAATTATTTCACAAACATACTTCACTTGCTTTAGAATCTTCACTGCTCCTATACAAATCTCTGGTTCGGCCTCTTATTACTTATACCTGCCAGGTCTGGGGGGGGGGGGGGGAGCTGCCAGTACTTGTCACCTGAGGCGTCTACAGGTCATCCAGAGTCGATTCTTGCGAATCACCACCAATGCTCCTTGGTTTGTCCGCAACCAGCAGCTGCATCACGAGCTGGGACTTCTTCCTCTCCACCATTTCATCCGACAGACTGTTCGACGCTTCTTCTACAATCTACGCCACGTCCCAGTAGCTGTGACGTATAACATCGGCGTCCGAAATCGCCGGCCAACGCGACTGAAGCGACGACTACCACAGGACCTGCTTTACAGTCATGACACTTCCACTTCTGAATAATCTACTTTTTCAACTTATCTCTTCTATTATTCTGTTCTACTATGTAAATTCTCACTATGGAATTATGTATACCATTTCATTAGTTCAGTGTCACATTTATATTAGTGCAATAACACATTTTTTTTAGTTCAGAGGAGGCACATTATCCTACCTCTACAATGTTATTACTCTGTAATTATTTTGTATCTGTTCTCTCAGATCTGCAAAGCATGTATTTTTGCTGACCGATCTAATAAATACATTAATAAAAGACATTTTCAAATGCACATCTATTTAGATAATGTACAACATATAAATTCTTATATAGTATATACAGGGTTATCTCTGGCTGATCTCACTAATTAAATAGGCACATTTTGGATACACTCTAGCAATTATAACGTGGGTTGTAACATTTCTTGAACGAATGTAAAATAATATCCAAATAATAAAATTAATTTATTAAATATCTGGAGGCTCTTACTAGACAAAATGCCAAAGCAGGAACTTTACTACTTATTTACTTATCTGCGTCCCTATTACTTAAAAAAATAATGTACCTCTGAAGCCTTTCAAATGAAGAACTCATTCTATATCCCTTAAAACAAGATTTAGTTGATTGATAATCTGTCGCAAATTCGTTAATGATTTCAGCTAATATTGTTTCTTCATCTGGCTTCTCTTTTTTCATGTTTGTAGAAGTGTCCCACTGAAATGTAAATGTAAATAAAGTAAATAAGGACATGAATAAGTACAGTTCTAGAATACATACAATGGTTGTACAGCAAATTTAGTTGTTCACCTTTGACGCACAACAAAGATGTTATTCGAATGTCTTCCTTCCTACCAACGTGCTCTGTGTCATGCAGTTACACCTGTTTTGCAGTAATGAGATGCATTCTACGATGAACCTTATCCTTGCTAGTAGCACTGCGTAGTATAGTCATGCTTGGCGGCTCTTACTGCTCAAGGAAATCGGTACGGACTTCCTAGCTCTGTAGAGCACATAGAAGAATATATGTACCTTCAACCTTGGACAACTCATCACCTCATCGAGCAGAATTCAGAAAGAAATGAGCACATGAATAGCTTAAGCTTGGAAGCCCTACACACATGCGTTACTCCAGTACTGCTTTATGCATATCTAACTACCAAACAAAAGCCCTCAGTGAAGCCTTGTCAAAGTAAAATGTCAAGAAGTGACCTAGGCATTTTACTTCGAAATGCAATCCCCAATAGAAGGCTGTAAGAAATATCGGCCTCCACCACTACAGTATAAGCAGCAAGGTACAAATGGAAATGGGAGGCACGTGACAAGACTTCATGACGACAGATGCGCCCAGCTGACCGCCACTGGGCCCCAACAGCGGAAGCAGAAACAGAGGAAGACCAAGAACAAGATGGGCAGACGACCTCAAATAACTAGTGGGGCCACAGTGGTCCAGGCTACAAGGTGTAAAACTGCGTCGAAAACACTTAAAGGCGACTTCCGACAATTTTATATGAATTACACCCTAAGAACTTTAAGATCTAAATTAATGTATAAAACAATAGTTAGTATATTGTGCAAGTAAGTTGAGTGACTAGATTAGCGAACTATTTGTCCTCATTGAATACCTCCGCACTTGGATTTTAAACATGAGATTCCTTTTTATTTGCCATACAGGGACATTATAGGCTTTTTTCATTCATTCAAACTAATCCTGTAGCATAGCTTATCATTGTTTTAAATATTTATTGTTTCTTTGTTACTTTTTTTAAGTGACAGGAGTTCTTATTAGCCGTTTTCTATTTGGTTATAAAGCTTAACAGCATAGGAGGATGGGAGAAGCATAAAGAAATGGCCTTGGCGAAAGGAAAATTGGCTTTGAAGATGATTAGTAAATGTTTGTACATTGCACCAACAATAAATCTAACATGGTTGACGCGTGTGTATAAAGCTTTAGTGGGGTCAAGATGGTTGTATGGCACTGAGATATGGGGTGCATTGGAAGGATGGGAAAGATGGATAGGATACTGAGAATGTTTTGTAAGAATATCTTTGGAGTTCCATATAATTCGGCCGGGAGAGGAGCTATGTGAGAATTAGGCAAAGTGAGTGTACGAGGATTGATTATGGTAAGAGTGTTAAAATATTGGTTTAGGATTAATTGCTTACCGAAGGGTCATATTCTGAAAGATTGCTTAGATATTCAAGAAAAGTGCATTCACCCAAAGAGCTGGATGGGTCAAATAGGACATCAGCAGGAAGAGAGAATGTGATAGCAGGATACTGGAGAGTAGTTAGACGTCAATTGGAGGATATGGATAGACAAATTTTATGGGCCATGGTGGAGAAAAGAGCTTCATTAAAATTTTATAAAGAACTTGGAAGGAATGACGGGAAGAACATGTATATTGAGGGGTGTAGTAAGGATCAAAGAGAAGGTATTGCATGGTTTAAATTAGGAATCAAGAGATTGAAAGGTTTCCGAAGAGGGATAGAGGAACTTTTATGTAATTTACGTCCTCCAACGTTAAGTCATATCGGACGATGAACGAAATAGGTGATATGATGCTCAAATGAACCCGGGGTCCATGGGGCTTAGAGTTACCCGACATTCGTCTTTAAGGATAAGGGAAAACCCCGGAAAAACCTTATCCAGGTAACTCACCCTGACCGATGTTTGAACTCGGGACTTCTTGAACGTGCGGTAGACAAGCTACCACCACGCTACCGAGGCGGGCAGGGATAGAGGAAGGTATCTATCCTATATGCAGGGGAAGGGAGGATGTAATCCATATTTTATTAGAATGTATGGCTACAGACATATGAAGGAAAGAGTTGATCCAGAATAGATGGTTAAAACTGACAAAATCATTAGTAACAATAATATTCTGTAATCGATCCTAGAATTGTAACTTAGGTGCGTTTTTGTTCAGAGTGAAGAAGAAATGGGTGTGGTGAGTTAACTGAATTGGAGTATGTGGTTTATAGTGGCCAAGTTTCGTAATAGAGAGATAGGGTGGTAGGAATAATTCATCGACTATCAGTTGTTTGTTGATTGTTAAGTAACAATTATTGTATAGAGTTTGTGACTGAGTATGACTGGCAAAGAGCCTGGGCTGTATGTCCAGTTATATCTATGATTCTAACGTCTTGGCTCTAATAAATAAATGAATGAATGAATGACCGAACGAACGAACAAGCAGGCTGGCAGGCAGGCAGGCAGGCAGGTCAAAGCCAAGCTAGAGCAGGACCGGAGTGGTGACAAAGCCTTGCCAGAGCAAAGCCAGAATTAAGTTACAGAAAGAAGTTAGTGTGAGGCCAGACCGGAGCGGGGCAGCTAAATAACCAGAGCCAAGCCAGTGTGAATTAAAAGTGAAGTTAGGGTGAAGTTAGAGTAAAACCGGAGCGAAGCCAGCGCCAAGTCAGAGCGGGACCGGAGTCTAGCCAGAGCGAAGCCAGAGCCAAGCCAGAGCTAAGTATCGGAATGAAGTTATAGTGAGGCCAGAGCGGGACCGGAGCGGGGGCCGGATCCTAGCCAGAGCCAAATTAGAGTGAATTTAGAATGAAGTTAGAGTGAGATAGGATCGAAGCCGGAGAGAAGCCAGAATGGATCCAGAGCGGAGCCAATGCAATGCCAAGTGGAGCGAGAGCAAAGGCAGAGCAAAGCCAGAACATAGCCAAGCAAAGCCAACACAAAGTTAAAGCAAGGTCAAAGCAAAGTCAAAGCAGAGCTGAAGCTCAGCCGGAGCAGAGTCATAACAAAGCCCTAGCAAAGCCAAGACAAAGCCAGAACATAACCCAAGCAAAGCCAAGGCAAAGCCAAATTGGAGCCAGAGCAAAGAAAAAGCAAAGTTAAAGTTAAGTTAAATTAGGTCCAAGTAAAGTTGTAGAAAACGGCCCGGGTCCGATCCCACCCATGTGGTGGGGATTTTCGGTCCCGGGTATAGGACCGGTGCCCACTCAGTATCGTGAGGAAAGTGAGGAACTTACGCTAGGTAAGCGGCCCTGGTCACGGAAACCAACATTCTGGCTGGGGGATGCCGAGATGCTGACCACATCTCACCGCATCGATTGGATGATCATCCACCTCTGCCGTACGTAAGTGGGCGTGAGGCCGGCAGTCGGGTTGGTAGGCCTTGGCCCTCTAAGGGCTGTCGCACCATGGGTTATTTATACTATTTATAAAGTTATAGAAAAATAAAAGGGCGCTGATGACCATGGAGTTGAGCGCCCTTATTTATGCATCATCATCATAATCGGCCGCGTCGTGGCTCCGTGGTTAGACCGCTTGGCTCTCTTCAAGGCGGCCCGGGTTCGATCCCAGGCGACCGCAAATTGAGAATTGTGATGGACAACACGGCGCTGGGGCGGGTTTTTCCGGGACTTCCGGTTTCCCCCGCCAGCTCATTCCACTGGTGCTCCATCTTCATCTCATGTACCATTAGTGTCACCGTCTGCGGTTTCGTATGTAGTAGAAGTGAGCGTTAAACACTACACATTTCATTTCATTTCATCATCATAATCAACGCTGATATGCCATTAAAATAGCAGTACGCCCGCCTTACCTTCCAATCTCGGTAAAGTGAGTTATGTGGATAAAGTTGTTCTTCCGGAGTTTTCCGTATTCCTGATAAGACGAATGTCATGTAACTTTCGGCTCAGTGAGCTCGCGCTCTTTTGAGTATCATTTCACATAGTCCATGGTGCAATACGAAAATGACGTAACACTTTGAAAAGAGAGGAAGAGAGAATGAGAGAGATGTATCCCTTGTAAGACGAAAGTTTGTAAGAAGGCTCGAACTCGTAGAACTTGTTCTATAAAGAGATGAAAATGGTTTACTTTGTGCCCAAGCATTACTTAACGGTTACGACAGTTGGAGCTTTACGATCTGACACCATGTGAATGCGCCTCAAACTGCTGTACCGTGTTACACACATCAAGAATCATGAATAGTTTAAAGCTGACCCGACACAGAGCGGGTCGCCGGATGGCTCATTTTGTTAGAGTATACCCAAACTCCGTATATGGGTCTTCAGGGTACCGTTCGGACTCGCTGCCTAAAGGGGTTATGACCCATCGTGACGTCCTGCAAGGGACAACTGCAACGAATTTCGAAAATACTACATAACCGTTTTCCTTCATCGAGTTTGAATTTACCACTTTAAGGTACAGCTCAAGCTACTATTCCTATCTCTTTAGGCCTGTTTGTCTTTCCACAGATATTTTGTTTCTTCTACAGAAATTAGAGGAAGTATTGGACTACATAAAATTGTGATAGCAATGTTGGTAGATACTTACAATTTTTATATCCACCCATTCCAAGAAATGCGCTTTAAAATATCTTACAGGTTACACTTTATTAGTTACAATAGTTAAAAACTATTCTTACAAACACTTATTCTATTCCATTGAATCTAAATAAACATTTATACATTCCTGGAAATTTTTCAGGCTCTGCAATGTTCTACTTTTGGTAGTAACCTCTTCTGATTTTAAATAGAAATTGCAGAATTGCCACCGAAGTATCGAAAAGGTATCTAGCGAATTTTCTGCACTATCGGTTGATATCGACAACAAACCAAGACAGTCACGGCCTCGCACCAGCGGTCTGATGACATGATCCAGCAAGTGAAGAACGTTGTTTTGGAGGATCGCCGATTGAGCATTTTCAGATCTTCACGCAGGATTGTGTGCACAGATCCCACGGAAATGCAATTTTGGAGGCGGTATCTACAACTGTCTTGGTTTATTATCACAGGATGTTCTGCTTTCTTTGAACTGTCGCACCCAGGAACGCATATTAGACACATCCACGGTACCAGCACCATATGCCTCACTCAACTGGCAATGAATTTCAACAGGTGTCACATCACGAAAATGGTGATTACACGGTGTTATTGCAATGAAAACGCAACCATTTTAAGTATGAAAAACAGTCGTATCTCTCGTCACTGCCACTAGTATTCTATGCACTCTTTGGTGCTGCCATCTCTGTCATGCCTTTGCAAGGAGTTCACGTGCATTTGGAAGAAAACCAGAAGTTTTTATATGGTCCCGGTCCTGACAAAATAGGTCTTATAACTTGAACGCACGTCGTATATTAATCAGTCCATCCAATAAAAATTTACACCAATAAAAATTACAAGCAGAATTACAGGACCATTCTTATTATTAAACTATCCGATACTTTTGTTTTGGTTTTATTGTTATATGCATGTTTAATCATTTAACAAGTGCCATGCGATGTGATTCTTCTTTTTTTTTTAAGTTTACGTCCTCCATCGTTAAGTCATACCGGACGATGGATGAAATTGGTAAAATGATGATCAAATGAGTCCGGGGTCCATGGAGCTTAGAGTTACCCGACATTCGTCTTGAAGCATAAGAGAAAACACCGGAAGAAATCTTATTCAGGTAACTCACCCTGACCGAGATTCGAACTCAGAACCTGTTGAACGTGAGGCAGATATGCTACCACCAAGCTACCGAGGCGGGCCAATGCGATGTAATTTATGTAGTTATAAAGGGAATGTGTGGAAACAGTTTTCACAATTCATGCTAAACAGAACTTGCTCTGTACTTATCCATTTAACTCAAATGTGTTAGGTCGAAAATTTCTCTCAAGTCGCATAAGAAACAGTTTTTTACAAAAGCAATTCATAACTAAGCTAAAAGGGAATTATTAAAACCAAATATTTTATAGTAAAGAAGTAAAGTTGTAATAGTAAGATCATTTTTAGCTCAGTTGGAAGCTAAATAAGTGGGAACGATTCTATATAAAATACTTAAATACAAGGGTCGTCCAGAAAGTAAGTTCTGTTTCAAATTATTTCCGCTGCATCGCTGCGATCGTACTTCCACACATATGCGGTAGACGCTCTGTATCAAGGCAAAGAAACGTGCGCCATTGTGAGATCGCTGTCAGCCATGTACGCTTTGTTATGTTTGTTTACAACGTGTGCTTGTGAATGTGCTTGTGAAATGAGATCTGTGATTCGTTTTCTGGATGCCAGGAAAGTGAAACCAATTAAAATTTATCGGCAAATTTTCGATGTCAAATGGTGTTGCGTTTCTTCATGACAACGCATGACCACACACTGCAGATGTGACGAAAAAGAATCCTACAGGGATTTGGCTGGGACGTATTTGACCGCCCCCTATACAGCCCTGACCTCGCTCGTAGCGACTTTCATCTGTTTTGGATTCTCAAATCTTTCCTTTTTGGTCAACACTTCAACAATGACGAAGAGCCGAAAGAAAATGTTTCCAACTGGTTGAAGGCAGAAGCGGCAAACTTATATAAAGAAGGCATACAAAAACGTGTGCCTGCTATGACAGATGCCTGCAAGATTTCGGCAGTTATGTGGAAAAGTAGATTAAGAGTTGTAGAATTTTGTGAAATAAATAATTTTTCTGTATCTGTGCCAAACAGAACTTACTTTCTGGACGAACCTCGTATTTGCTCTAAAACTCATAACTTTATAAGTAATGATTGATTGCGCTACACTTTGCAATCATGTTCTTTACGTACATACAAAATTTGTTAAAAGGCTGGAAATCATTTAGTAAACCCTGTGGGTTTTGGATAATTGAGAGTTTCCGTTACCTTAATACGATATAAATGGAAAAATAGTATGTTATAGGAATGCTTTTCACTACTGATAACAAAACAAATCATATTGATTATGAAAATTCTTTAAAATATAACACATAATAGTTTATTAATTAAAGTAAATGACTTTGTATTTGAAATTTAAACTCTGATACGTCACTTTCTAAGCTATTGCCCGAAGTAGATGCCAAGATTTGAAACACTTGTTACGTCTAATAGGAAAACATGATCAGGTGTATCGCCATTGTTTGGAAATCCCTTCCTTAGATAAGCGGATTACCTTTCTTGGCAAGAGTTTCTGGAACACCCTTCTTCCAGCCAGACGTGCTCCATGCAGCTGAGGCCTGGGGAGTCACGTGACATACTCTCTCCATGGAAATTTAGACAATGAAAGGTTAAAGTGGATGTAAACATGTGAAATTTATTGCCCTACAGCACGCAGTTACACACTGCACATGACTGGGTCCATACAGGGGATAATAAACACGTAATAACACAAAGTCTGTGCTTTATTAGATATTAATGTACTTAGCAATTACTCGCATTGGCTCAATTGACAATTTGAAATGACAGACGATATTTCTTGCTAAGTACATTTTACCCGACGTTGCACGGGTTGCATTTTAATTATAAAATGACTGTATTCTTTATGGCATTATTGTTCAATGGCCTGGAAGATTTTGATGCCAACTACTCATTTTAACACTTATAACTATAATTTTGTTAAATTCATGCAGTATATAATTTATTTTAATGTTATTATTACAATAGGTACGTTTATGTATGAAAGTTATTCTCTAAAGTCATCAGCAGATTTTGATAAGAATTTACGAGGACTGTTCAATAAAGAATGATAATAATTTTTACGGTCATAATTTTTCACAATAAAATTTAGTCTTATTATATCCTTTTAGCTTTATGTGAAACAAACAGGCCGTAGTAGTTTCATTGTTGGTACTCCTGGTTCCCGCCTGCGAGCACCAGGCAAGTTCAGACATGTTCAGTATCGCCTACCGCTGTAATGGAGGTAACACGTGAGGAACAATAAGTGGCTTTGAAATTCTACTTTCGTCTCAAAATATCTTCAGTTGTAGCATATACATTGTTACAGGACGCCTATGGAGAGCTGCTCTTCTCTACAACACAGCTCGAAGGTGGTTTTAAATGCTTAAAGAGGGGAGACAATTTCAAAAGAAGGTGGACCCGGTGCTCCAATTACTGCTCTTACAGAAGAAAACATCAAAATTGCTGCTGTCATTGTGACATGGGATCAACGAATTACCTTAAGATCACTTTCTGAAACATTGAACATTTCATTGGGTTCCACCCACACGCTGGTGACGAAACCTTACTCATAAAACGTGTTTGTGGTGGATAGGTTCCAAGACTTTTGATTCCAGAACAAACGGCCATTCGCGTGCACTTAAAGAATGAACTGAAGGAAACTTAGCTACATCATTTTGATCCTGAGAGCAAAAAGCACAGCTCAGTGTGGAAATCTCCATCACCAACCCCCCAAAAGGCAAAACTGTTTGCTTCTGCTGGGAAAGATGAGGTAATCTCATTCTTTGATATTCATGGAATGCTTTATCAACATGTTGTACCTGCACACACATCAGTAACTGGACAATACTACAGGGATGTCCTGAAAACATTGCAAGTCCATATCAGGCACAAAAGACCATATTTCCGTGAAGCAGGCTGGATGCTGCATCACGGTAATGCGCGGCTGCATATTGCCAATGTTGTTGCTGAATATCTTGCAAAAATCAACGTAAGTGCATCCCGCACCCTCCCTATAGTCCGGATTTAGCCCCATGTGACCTTTTTCTATTCCCTAACTTGAAGAAACGCCTTCGTAGGAGGCATTATCCATCATCAGGAGCAGTGGTGAAGGCTGCGGATGCGATTTTGAAGGATCTCTGAAAAATGGTTTCCATCATGTCTTTGAAGACTGGCAGTAACGCTCGGAAAAGTGCGTCGCATTTAGAGGGCACTATTTTGAGAAGGTCCATCAAAATTATGAGGATGTGTAAAGGTATGTTGTCGAAAAAGCATTGTGATCATTCTTTATGGAACAACCCTCGTAAAAAGCCTCTGTACTTATCTATTAAAATACTGCAGTTATTAAAGTACATTTGTGTGAAAAGGTCCATGGAATAATTATTAATCTTCAGAATATAAACAGTAGTACACACCAAGTGTATATAAACAAAAGCCCGTTACATTTTATTGCGCGGAATATGCATACATAGATGGCCTTGGTGTGACACTTCAACAAACAGAATACACGTTTTAAATACCTATATTTTCTTTTTTCCTTCATTTCCAGATATCAAATGCTGTAGGTACGAAAAAGTGTCAAAAACGCTGGTTAACCTATATTCTAATACTACATATATATGCATTGTAGTTTCTGGGTTCGTAAATCGTTTAATAATCCTCATTTAAGAAAGCCCTTCTTAATGTATTTTGTATTGATTTTGAAATCAACTTTGTTATCAGGCCATGTTAAGTGTAAGAAGAGTTAAGACTGCTAACATAAGAAATCGGTGAAACAGTAAACTTCGAAGATTTGGTATTTCTTATAGAATGCTTAGCAGGTGGCCACGAAGAAGAGGATTTTACCTTGCTGCTTATGTCAATAGTTTTACGTGACTTTTAATTTATTTAATAGTTATGGAACCAAAATTAAGACTAAGCTTCTTTAACATTGTTGTTGTAATTTACGTCCTCCAACGTTTTCAAATCGGACGATAAATGGAATGCGCGAAATGATGCTCAAGTGGGCCTGGGGTCCATGGAGCCTAGAGTTATCCTTCATAATAAGGGAAAACCCCGGAAAAACCTTATCCAGTTAACTCACGCTGACCGAGATTCAAACTCGGGACCTCTTGAACGTGATCCAGACAGGCTACCATCTACGTTACGGTTACCTATAACTAGGTAAAGAATTACTTGAAATTTTCCAATTCATTATATGCCAAAGGGAATTTATCAACGCCATGCAGCCTTTTTTGAACTTAGAAAACCGACTTCCTTAACCTTACTCCCGACAAATTGGCCGCAGCACCCACGCATATCCTGGGAGAAATATTCCATTGTTCAAAACTGGATTCATCAAAGGCACCAGTGTACTGGAGGTGACATCAAAAGTGCCCGCATCGGTAGCGTAGATGGTAGCGTGTCTCCCTCTAGTTCAAGAGCTCCCGAGTTAGTCTCAGTTAGGGTGAGTTGCCTGGATAATTTTTACCGGGGTTTTGCCTTACTATACATACGAATATCGAGTAACTCTGTGCTACTTGGACTCCGGGCTCATTTGAGCACCATTTCACCTATTCCATTCATGTTCGATATGACTTAAGTTGGAGAACATAAATTACAGAGGGACACCAGAAGTGTTGCACGCGGTGTGAGATTGTCTATTTTGGCTATTTAAGATGGAATTTCAACATATAATATTGCCACATGGTCGTTTGCGTAGCCTGCCGAGAGATTATATCGCCATTGGTGTCTGTTTTGGCGGGAAAGAGAGGTGCCGAGCCAATTATCTGTCATCGAGAAGAAAAGGAAGTAGGTGGTTCGTCTTCGTTGCTTATTGGCTGGTGGAGAGGGTGTGTGACTCATCTTCCAGGCCAGTCAGGAGCTGACGTCATAAGACCGCGGTGGAGCTGTGTTGCTATTGCACAAACGACCTTTCTAGTCTATGTTTCCATAAGAAGCCAATTCCAGAAAGATCTACCGCAGCCGGAAGATATATAAAGACCTAAGCAAGGTCCACAGACAGTCAATAATGAAAATTAATTGTTCTTTCACACTGGCCGTGTGTAGGCTAAAGTATAATAGTGGTTAACTATAAAGCCCGGGTCTTAAAGTACTTACACGTTGTAAGTCGTCATTAAGGTAGTGGTCTCATGCGTTTATGAGAACTCCTAAGTGGTTTACTGGGGAAATTACGAGTCAGTTGGAGAAATTAATGTGATATTGGCACGTTGGCCATAGTAGCTCAATGGTTAGAGCGGCTGTACGGGGACCAGAAGATCCGTGGTTAAAATACCGGCTGTGGCATTGAATTTTTCAATCTGACTCTATCTTTCCAGTCAGTAATAAGTTGGCCAGAGTAGGCCAGTGAGGTGTGCAGAGAGAAAGCTTAAGGTGCTTCAAGTTTGTACATTCCAGGCTCCATGATAAAGAGTCGGCAGGCCGTGGAAGGTGCAGGAAACAGTTCACGTCAGTATGTATAACTCTGGATGGGGGATCGCCGAGCTATGAAGCCGGCAGCTAAACAGTTTACGTGTGAATCTGGAAGTTATGTTCAGAATTGATGTGTAGCTTCCGGTTAGGGGGTGGACCTATGTGTAGGTCACAAAGATTATAGCAGCGCGAAGGTTGCATGTAACAGAGACTTAAGATAATGTTGTAGAGGCGTTTAGAAGTGCTGTATTTGTGTAAAAGAAAGGCTGACCGTACGTTACCATAGAGCTGACGGTTTGGGTGAAATTAAAGCTGTTTTAATGTAAAATTTTTTGTTCATCTTTGTCACAATATTTTCGTGATGTTATTTAGATCCGATAGATCTATTGCTATACCATTCTCATTTCGGATTTTGAAGATTAATGTGTAAATCCATTTACAACTTCCAATTTTGATCCCCATCGCCCACAGTAATGGGAACCAAACTCGAAACTGAAGAGTGCAGAAATGGTTCTGGTAACATTGTTTCTAGCTTCTTGCAGTAGCACACAGAGGTAGGCATTGATTTTACGGAGGAGGTACACAAGAGGGCAAGTTGTGTATGTTGCAGATTACCCCGGCATCACCCCAAGCTGTGAAGAACAAAGCCTGCCTTAATTAAAGAAGGTCAAGCATAACACTACGTTCATCTGGCAAAAAGTGGAGAGGAAGGAAACAAAAGAAAATTGAGGAAAAGGAAATTGTAGTAGGCTAGTTTTGGTAATGAGTTTCCATGGCGAAACAAATGCACATCTGCTGCTACATTACATTCAGCCAACGAAAATTTAAACTCTATTTGATTTTACCTGATAAGCTGCATAAACACTGGCTCTATTAAGATATTTTAAGGAAATTAAGTGATCTAAAAATCTAAAAAGATTAAAAGATTATGTCTAAAAACCATTTACTTACAATTAATTTTACAATAAATGCTCCACCTGATTCTCAAATGTTTCTAGTTTTAGGCCTTATAGTTCCCATGTCTCTCTACAGAGAGTGTTATTGTCAACAGTTACACATTTAATACAGAATACTTCAAAGGATTTCAAAAGCCAGATTGATATAACATCCAATGCTAATTTTAACAATTTATTCTTATTTTTATTCTTTCAAGTATAAGGAGTTGCAAACTATTCCCTGTACTGTGTACTCTTAAGAGGTTTATACAATTTCTCTCTAGATTGATAACAATTGCTATGTTTCTCTTCTTGCCATTCCATCAATATGGTACGTATATTTAATTGTATTTTATTCTATGGAATCTGTGACTGAAGAAACATAAATTTAAACTTCCTCTTTTATTTACTGTTTTATGGAAATTAGTAAAGTATTTTACTTACGTATCTCATAAACATCGTTTCTGCCACCGGATAGTTGTTTTTATGTTGAGCTTTATTTTTTCGGTTATTGTTCATGATCTGAAACTATATATACTATGCCCAACGAGAGAATAACTGTATCACTCCGCGTCCACATGCGTTCGGAATGACAGTGCTGTTGCCGCTTCGTTGAGTATAATATTAATATGCATCAATTAATATGTATTGATATGTATTTTATGTTAGATATTTATTTAAAAAAAAACAAATATCGCGTAATGAATTTTGAAATTCCGACAGTCGATTCTGTTTTTAAATTTGTTTTATCTTCTTATTTTGGTAACACTAACAAGAAATTATCGACTTCTAATGTTTAGTATCTATGGCAATAGCTTTGTTTTTCCAGCTGAAGGTGTGTATGAAATCGCGATCCAGGAGAATTTATAAGAATTATCATCACTTCTTGTAAGATAAGTGAAGTTTTAAGTTACAAATTATTATATTTGTATATATTTGTTTGTATCACTGTTAATAGCTTCATATTTTACGTATAAAAAGTCTTGTTTGCAGATATTTAAAATGCTGTTTATTACAAGCAAAGCACGCTTTATTGAATCCTGCCAGCAGCAGAACGACGTGGCACACACAAACGTAATCGTCAAGGTCGTCTGCCGAACGTCCCCATAGCCGTACACTCGATTAACAATTGCAACTTGCAACTGACTGTCAACTCAACTCTTGCGGCTTTTATACCTGCAGTCATTGTGTTTACAAAGCCGTAGACGTTTTGAGGCCTGTCACGGCGGCAAGAGAAGGAAAGAACTATCCAGACATTACTCTGTCTCTCTCTCTCTCTCTCTCTCTCTCTCTCTCTCTCTCTCTCTCTCTCTCTCTCTCTCTCTCTCTCTCTCTCTCCCCGCTTCTGTCTCTCTCTCTCGGCAAGTGCCCACCGCTCGCATATGCACTGGTTGCGGCCTGCAGCAACAACGAAACAATGTTATCGGCGACAGGACAATAGATTAAGTTTGAAACTACCTGCCGAGTACCCTCCATATCAAATTGCAATTGAATCCCACCAGGCTTGGCGGCTAACTGCTCAATTCACTGGAAGTGCATCAGCGCGAACCGAGGAAAGCTCGGTTCCCTGCAGTGGAGGCTCGAACGGCAACTGTTTGTCGGAACCCATAAGAAATTGCAAATAGCAAGGGTTGGCGCCATCTTCTTGCTGTCTGTGGTAGTGAGGGGAGGGGAGGGGATCCGTCCCCTTCAGCTGTCGTGGTGCGGGCGCTGCGGACCCTTAGCACTCATGGTACCTCTGACGTTACTAGAGGAACCTCGGGCCGAATATCTGAGCCCCTCCCTCTGGGAGGTGTTCGGATTGGGTTGGTCTCGAGGGGCCAGTGTGTTTCCGATACCCGTGGGAATCAGGGACTTCTTCGGACGGGGTTGAGGGAAGCCATTAATTCTCCCGGGTACTAGCCTGCAAAGCTATGAGAAGGTGTGCTAGAAGGCCAAGCGGCCCCACCGAGATCATATCGGTAGCCTTCACCTTTGGTGTTGGCGCGCGAAAGAGGCGTATCCACTTCCATTCCGTCTTGAGTCCTAGGACCAGATGGGGGGGGGGGCCTTGTTTTTTACCCAGGTCTTGTCCTATGGAAATCCCCACGGAGGACGCCGAGCGCCCTTTGGGACAGCTCGGATAACTCCCTGGTTGTAAGAGGCCCGGGTCTTGCTCCTACGGGTTCAAGACTAATGGGAGTAGATCCTCTGGCATCAACTGTCAACTGACACCGTCCGAAGCGGCGGGAGGATCCGTCCTCTTCTGCTGCCGTGGTGCGGGCGCTGAGGATCCCTAACGCTCGTGGTAACTCTGATGCTGCTACGGGAACCTTGGGCAGAACGTTCGAGCCCCTCCCTGATAGGGAGTTGTTTGGATTGGTTTGGAGTCGAGGGGGCAGTGATTCCCAATACTCGTGAGAGATCGGGTACGTCTCCGGACGGGGTTGAAGGAACCCATTAATATTCCCGCGTACTAGCCAGCATAGCTGCTAGCTATGCTAGATTACCAGGAGGCTCCACCGAGGTCATATCGGTGGCCTTCCCACTTTGGTGTTGGCGCGCGTAAGTGGCGTATCCATCTTCATCCCGTCTTGTGTCCTTGGACGAGATGTGGGGCTTGTTAGTAACCCAGGTCTTGCCCTATGGAAAGCCCCACGGAGGACGTCGGGTGCCTTTGGGACAGCTCGGATACTCCCTGGTCGACAGAGGCCCGGATCTTGGTCCTACGGGTCCAGGACTAATGGGAGTAGAACCTCGGGGCTGACGTGTCGACACACAGAACCAAAGTAATTCTGTGCCCCAGGAGAGGGTGAAGAAATCAGAAAGTGGGGCGAAGGCGATCGATATAGAAAACCCAGCACCGACTTTGTACACCATGGGAAACTGCGGAAAACAGATGACATTTTGCGCCCTCATAGATCGAACCCGTGAATGGAAGTTTCACGTGAAACCATCGTACTTGTGCTGTACTGGACTGGACTAGGCTACGGAGGGGATCCGACACGGAGGTGCAAACTTTTTCTTTTGTACCTATGCCATGTTAAGACAGCCACATTAGGAAGGATGAGGCGAGAGGAGGCAGGGCGCCCCAAGAAGCCAGTATAGTGTATACATAGAAGACAGGGTCCCTACACTTTAGCAATTGTTTGTTGATTATTGCGTCAGTCGGCGATTGAAGTATACCGCAGTGATTTCTTTCATCTGTTTTCCTGCAGTAAAACACCTCCCCAGCCATTGGCAATGCCACGACTACTGCAGAAGGACCTGAAAATATTCTAGTTAAAATCCGTTTTCACTTGATGATTTTCTCGAGTGTTTCAGGTGTAGCAAATGTTGACAAAGTATTTTGCACTGGCGAAACATGGCACATTAAAGTTGTGTGCGATATTTACCATCGTCGCTGAGAACGTGGAAAGTATCTGCAAAGGCGTTAGCATTTGGATAACTTACGATTCTCTTTTCATTCATGGAAATTACAGAGAGAAAAAGGAACGGGCATGTAGCTGTTGCGCATGCGCCTGGCGCAGAACATCGGGCAAGAGTAATAAACTTTTATTACAGCTATATAAAACTGCTGTTGCGGGTGGGGTGTTCCATCTGTATTAACTAGACCTGCTTTTTCTTCATTCCCCGTTTTAAGACTGCAGTATTTATGCCGCTCTGACTGCTTAGATTACTCCAAAGGTGAAGGTCGGTTATGAATTGCGACTACATTTTGTATATTTTTATACCATGCTGTTGTACTTTTTAATGCTGCTTCTGTTCAAAGAATGTTCTCTTTATATGACTCCAAATCTTCCTTGTATATTCTTTGTTTTACATTATGCTTAGTATTCATCACTTTTGTTGTTAAAGTTCCGCATTTTCATGTTTTAACTTGTGCTTCTGTCTTGTAGGTTGCATTGCTTATGTATTCAATTTGTGTTTCTTGTTTCTTCCTGTGTTATATTTTAATTTTACTATCTCTAACTAGGTAGACAAAGTACTGCATTCCACCATAAATTATATGGAAAATGTTTATATCAAATCCATATATGACCATCACATGAATATTAAAAGCTGTTTTTTTTTTATTTTTATTTTTAAGAAGAAGGACCAATTGTTATTCTATGTTAAAATTATACCTACATGAAAAATTAAAAATCCGTTAACGTCACGATGTTCCATGGATGTGACTGAAATTTACAAGAAATTGGGCATAATAAAATAAATTTACTTATAAAATTAGTAAATTTGTTATATACTCAAAATGACCTTATACACTTTAATTAAAATATCACACTGTGACTTTGTGGGTTCGCAGAATTAAAAGTGTAGCTGAAACACAGCTGAACACCCCTTACAGTCTCTAAAAATGACGTAACACACAGGAACGCAATCTTCCAGACGTCAGCACACTGCACATTCAACAGTTTTTGACTGCTCACTTTTTTTAAAGGGGCGGCCCTACACCCGCCGCCCCAGTGACGATTATCCTCTGAGGCTATATCGTCTCCCGATGCACATGCTGTTATGTCTAAAACATGCAGCGTGTAAGGGAAGTGCTCATGTTAGTTTACATACAAGTTAGTTGGGTTCCGCTGAAGCACCCTGGTTAGTTACGGTCATGCAATTGCTGGCACCCAAGGGGGTGCCAGCGTGTCATAGATGTATCCGGGGGTCCACACATGGCTAAGCCCTGAGTGGATCGCCGGGGTTAAATGCTTATTCAAAGGGGTCTGTTTGTTAGTACGAATGGATCTAAGTATTAGGTTTAGTTTTTGTTAGAGTTAGAAAGTGTCTAGTGCTAATTAAAAAAATATGTTAGTTAATCATACATCAACGTATATATCTGGTGGGGCAGAGGTCGACAGGTTCGTAAAGGTTTCTGGCTGCTGGTCAGTAGTTTGGTGTCTCTCGTCTTTTATAGCAAATCCATCGTGTTTCGAAAGTTGCCGAAACCACACGATCTTTCGTGGCGTAGCGAGACAAAGAGAAAATTTTCCAGATATCTCTCAGTCCCTTTCTCTCTCTCGGCAAGTGCCCAAGGGCTCGTCGGCTCCATGGGCGTGGCTTGGCCGCTATCTGTCTCTTTCACTCCCAGCTTCTCCCCCCCCCCTCTCTCGCCAAATAACAAGCCCCTCTCGACAAATTATTTATTTTTCTGCGAACAGCCTTGAATGTTTTCGTCATTCATAGTACTTTTTGCGGTAACTTGTCATTATTTCTTATTACACAAAAATATAGACCGTATTAAAGCACAGAACCCATGTAACAAAAACCTTGCAACACAAAACTAGTGGCATTTTTTTTCTCAAAAATAATTAAAAGACCAAAATATATAAGATGCCAAATAAATGTTGTGACCGTTATGTCATATTTTTAAAATATTTGGGATTTTTTTTCTTATTGGTTATTACAATAATGCAGTTACGTAATGTTGTGACGTGAACCGATAGGATAGAAGTAACTTAGATATTCTAGAAACATCGTGCGCAGAGAATCTAGGATATGCATATATATTGGCGGCATTCTGCACAAGATCACCGTCGTCGTAAGACGTGTTTCATTTGGTGTCGTTCTGGAAGTCTGCAGAAACTTATAGCTGAACGATGCAACAATAATTATTTTATGAATAGACAAACTCTACGAAATTTATCATTGTGATAGAATATTGTCGCAAACCTATTATCTACGGTAGCGCGGCTTGTGTACATAAAGAGCCAGCAAATAAAGATAGCGGAGATAAAGGACTTGCGCAGATTAAGTTACGCTTCTCGCAGGTTCGGGTTTCGTCTAGTTACAAAACATTCGATGTCTTGTTTTCGTCAGAATTATCTAGTGATTGCTACAGAACAGTCTTGAATTATCAATGAGGTATTTAAGAAAGTGACGACTCGCCAAGAGTCAGTTGTAAATGGAGAGTTGTAAACAGGAGTAAACAGTTGTAAAGACATGTAACAGAAGTGTTGTAGTTATTGACCTTGGGAGACTGTGGTTGTGTATGTGACATAAGTCTGTTAATAAGGATTGAACAGAGTGTATTTCCATGGAAGTAAAGATCACTTGGAATTTCTGCAACTCGGACTTTTAATTCTACGAACCCACAAAGTCACAATTGGTGTCAGGAGTGGGATTAACGACGCGGTCTACCGCATCCAGAAGGTGCCCCGAAGGAAAAATATTGGTGGTACACCTGGATCGTCTGGCCCGCTACGATGGTGCTGTTTGGGACGACCAACCTTGAGGAGTGAGCAGTGTCGCGAATCCATTTTCTATGATAGTGTGGCTTGTGTACACAAAGAGGCAGCAAATAAAGATAACGGAATAAAGGACTTGCCCGTACAGATAAACTTACGCTTCTGGAAGTTTCGGGTTTCGTTCACAGCCTTCATTTCGGTTGCCAGACTACCGTTCACCGCTATTCATTTCAGTGGTCAATACGGCTATCTTAGTGGTCATCGTCGCGGCCAGGATGTTGTTTGCAGCTTCGGTCTTCGCAGCGAGGGTGTTATTCGCGGTCTTTATTTCTTTCAGTTCGGCGGCCAAGTTGTTAATTCGGCCTTTCAGTCGCGCCGCCACCTCACTTCTTGCGGGGACAACCACGTCTTAACTTCCAGATGGGGGCAGATTCCAGGGTGCTCTTTGGGTTGCCGAAGTATCACTTCTTCTCCATTAAGCCACAGGACCTTCCTGCCGAAGTCGACCGTTGCCTCCTGAGGGCATCCAATCCCAGTATCACCTCTTCAGCCACCTTCCCGACGAACACCCACAGACGTACGGACTCCTTCCCAAGGTTAATTTGAGCAGGGCCTACTCCACAGGCAAGGTGTCGCTCGGTGCCCTCACTAGCTGCTATGGTCTGCTCTGACGGCAAACCCTTGACCACGGCAGGTCTGTCGATGGTCACAGCTGCTTTTAATATCAAGAAATTAATGCTTTTACGGAATAAATTCCAAAATATTTAAAGGAGAAGAGTTTTGTTATTTTTTCAACCATAGCAGCATAAGATTTTTGTTTTTACTACGATACTATGGCCGGAGATATGACCCATTGCTCCAGAGCGCCAAGATATCTACAAGAATGCTACCTGATCGTCATAAAAGGTGAGAATAATTAATCATTTCTCGCGCATTGTTGCACAATTATACTGTTGCAATGTACAGACCGAGTTTTACGAGAATAGCCTCTAAAGTCATATTCATTCTAAATAATTTTTTTATTATTTTGCAAAACGCATATAATCTTAAGCAACAAGCCAAGACGTACTACTAAAAAATAGCAATACTTTTTAAAGCCTCTAATTTATTTCAAATAACTGTTATCTCTAAGATCATCAGTTTATGAAATATGCTTTAGTACTGCTTTCAGTCGTTCAAAACGTGTCATTTCTCACAAGTGCTGTCGTTATCTACTTGTTTTTTGCAATGTCGTAGAAATAAATTGGGAAATTTTAATTTATAATAGTTATTTTTGTTTTATTTTTGAATGAAATGTATTATCAATTTTATTTTTATAGTTGTACTTCAATGATATATTATTTAAAACCAGCTGATCCGGCGAAATTCGTAACGCCAATAAAAGCTGTCTGAACTTTTTTATACAAATAAAAAAATTGGATTTTTTAATTATTTATTCTACAATTGAGGATGAAGTTTAAATACCATAGAGGTAAAATTAAGTTAATCAATTTAAAGCTTTCTGATAAACATTATTTTTTGTCTTTGTTGTGTTTAAAGATGGTTTTTCGAAAATTAAGGGTTAAAATACCATTAGGAATAAAACTAAATAAAAATAAAGCGCTAAGTATGCTACTCTTTGCGGATGATATGATGTTAATACAAGACAGAGAGGATAAGCTGTAAATAAGTATGTACAAGCTACAAAAATTGCTCCAAGATTATGGTCTAATTATATCCCTGGAAAAATCAGAGGTTATGGCAGTTTTAGGAAAACATAAGAAGATCTAAGATAGTGTTACAGCGTTAGAACAGGTGGGAACATTTAATTACTTGGGCTGTAATGTAACCTATAAATCGAACAATGAAGAAATAAATAGTAAATTAAGCAAGTTTCAATACATTTGTGAAGTAATAGTACCTTGATCAGAAAAACTTTAAAGGATACAAACCTAAAATTTTATAAGACAATATCTGTTCCAGTTTTACTACATATGGTTCGGAGAAAGCTTGGAGCCAAATACAAGCGGCAGAAATGAAATATATCCGAGGAGTGAAAAGATGCACCAGACCAGATCATGTTAGAAACAAAGAAGTAAGGAAAGAATTAGATATATTTTCATTGCTAGAAAAAATACAAGCAAATGGAGAAAATGGAAAAGACATTTACAAAGAATGGATCACTCTCGCATTCCATTACAGCTTTACAAATACAAAGCTTTGGGTTATAGAACAACAGGAAGACCGCTAAAACGACGGGAAGAAGTCTGAGACCGGAACAGAACTCTCCTAACCCATAAAGATTTGATGATGATGATGATGTTGATGATGATGACTATTATGTGTTTCAAATGGGAAGAGCTCTCCCTGTATCCAATCAGATGTGTTAGAGCCTTCATCGTTGCCACCTCGTTATCCCCACTCTTTTTATATCTCCTTCTCTCTCTCGTACACTTGCGAGTGTTCCTGTCGCTAGCCGTAAGGGAACCCCAAACTGACTTCCAAAGTTTTATAATAATACAGTGGTAATCACAGTTACAACATGAATATTCGTACACAAATGTTTCAAATATGTAGTTTATAAATTAATTAGAGTTTATGAATTACTTATTTTTCTAATCCAACGAAAATACCAGCGGTACATCCATATAGCTGTGAATGTTACTTACGTTAAGAGATAATTAGTCATTGTCATTGTCTTCAACGACTGAGTACTGCAAATTTTTGAACATAGGTTTCAAAATTTCGTTACGTACCATTTCTTTCCAAAATTCGTCTTCTTGTAGTTTATCGGATGTCTTACGCAGTTTTTCCAGTCTTATTTTGTTCCTTGTTAATTTCTTCGTGAATAAGTCGTTCAACGTCAGTCACTTTAAAAATATTATTTCTGTGTGCAACATAATTTAAGCCCACATTAACTCTATTGGATTGTTCTAGGAGTAGTAAGGGGGAGGGAAGGTGAATCGCGTCTGATTGATCCAGCTGATACACGTTTTCATGGAAGAGTAACTGAATAATACTGCTTTTAACTTTACAGTAAATAGAGATTACCAACCATTCATAAACCAAGATATGTGACCAGACACGCTTTGCCAGAACAGCAAGATGAGTATCGTTTCCTCTCATCGAATTTAACAAACACCTTGGCTTATTCAAAGTACATATTCCTTTTATCACGTCATGACTAATGTTTTCGTTTCAGTTCTGAGTAATTTCAAATATACGTTCACGCATACATGCCAACCAATAATGATATTCATTACAGTGCTTACGTCTCGTTGTTATAATAAGATGTATGTACTTTATTTGCATTAGGAAAACTATTTGAGCAAAAAATATGGGATTTTTCCACTCTCTCCTTCCTCATGGATAAGTTTTTTGCAAAATCTGAAATTTTGTCTTGGCGCGAAGAGTATTTATTAGAGATTGATTAGTTTGCCGCTCGTCACACGCCACTTAGGGGGAATGGAATACAACTCCGCAGGACTCCGATTGGTTGCTCACCTAGTAGAGCTCGAGGACAAAGATCTTCCCATTTGAAACACATAATAAGACAGTTATTGCTGATATTTGAAACAGTCTGGCACACAGCCCCCTAAATAGCTCCTGACGGAAGTTGTGGGAGCACGCGACGCATATTTGTAAATCGTTAAGATACACAATGTATGGATGTTCTAAGAGCTGGCTCCAACACAAAAGTTAATTACATCTTCACGCTTCTTGCACCAGAAGAACAGGATTTTTTTATTTAAAAAACATTTATTCTAAGGCTTAAAACGGAACAGGGGTGCGGTGGGAAACGCGAGTGTGTTTTTGCGATATATTTTTTCAATGAAAAGCGGGATCTTATGAAAAGTCAGCAGGGGACTTGTAAATCTCTGTGCACATTAAAATTAACATACAAATGGACATGTTTGGCTGCAGCTGTGAAAGTTCTTATGGAGATTATGTGTTATACTTAGCTACGAGCTTGTATAAAGAGATTGTTTATGCATAGCGGAATTTATGGCGTTAGGGTGGTCACTGTAATTCGCCATTTTTTTTATTGCAGTTGGCCATGTCCACGGCTTACAACACGATATATTGCAAGGGACAGCACTTTTATTATAATTGCTGCTAAATTTTCTCATTGTAAAACTCTGTGTCTGGATTATTTTCCTTGTATTAGTTATTATTAGGAAGTACTAATAAGTGGAATTATCGAAGCAACTTACAGGAAAATGTTGCAAACTTCTCTATTCTCCAGCATTTGCTTCTCATATACTCCTAGAAGTATAAACAAAACATAAAGACTCGAAAATATGGCTAAAATTACAAGAAAATATTCAGATTTATTCGTTGTTCTACCACCTGCATGGAGAAGGCATTGCATACTACCAAACGTTAGATATAAGATTTCAGAGAAAATACAAGAATTAAGGTCCTAGGAATAAAAAATAAAGGTTACGAAGGATTTCGTTTTTGTGTGTGTGAGAGAAAGGGATTGACGGACGGACGGACGGACCGACGGACTGAGGGAGGGAGGGAGGGAGGGAGGGAGGGAGGGAGGGGAATATCGTATAAATAGTCTCCCCCACCTATGATTTACGTTGAACATCTTTCGAAAAAATTTCTATTATAAAATTGACTGATTGACCTAAGTTATGTTATAACTTTTTAATATATTGCGGTTTGATGTTGGCCATCCTGGAAATTTCTATGCGGAAGAAAGGAATGTTTCCCATGTTCCCATGGAACATGGAATTAAATTTATCTTCACTTCTTACTCCAGGTACAGAGAAATTGGGATAATAATATATTTGTGTTTAATACTTATCATTACTTTTGGAGGACTAATGTCAATAGCTGTTACACTTTACGATGCCATAATGCATTATTCAATGATTGCTGTGAAAATCAGTCACGTAAAAATAAAAGCTCATTGGCATTAGAAGTTCTGATTTTATTTTCAGATACAACATTCAAGAGGTGAATGATCCCATAATGAACTTGAACACCATTGGAGATTGCAATCACATCCCGTCATTTGCAGGTATAAAACAATCTTAACTGCAATTGGAATAGGTTGCTGCTGTATTTGGAATTTATAAATCCCATGCCTAATAAAGGAATAGCTGTAGTCATAACAACATTGAAACCTGCAAAAGGAGACACTCTTAGAGCAATATGGACTTTCAAAATTGCCCATCAGAATATTTTACACGCAGATAATTTAGAGTCATGTCATTATTCCGTGCCATTATCGTCTGATACAAGCTGTAATTTCTTTAGTAATTTTTGCTGCTGTACTGTTAATGAAATGGTAGACGTTCATTTTAAAAATTCCAAAGCTTAATTTGTGAGTTCGCGCTTCAGAAATCCCTATAGTGTTACTACAAAATGTTAATTTAAAGCTTATTTGAAAAATATTCAAGTTAATCATTTCTATTATGTAGTTCAGTTTGTGCAACAGCTACAATTTTTTGTTAAAGTGCCTTTCTTTAAAATGAAAAAGGGAACTCCTGTTATTCATATTATTTAAATGATTTATAAATATATGTAATACTACACAGAATGTTTTGCTAAAGTTTATTTGTAATTAACTTAATTGGCCATGTAGCATCACTTTAAGTGCTTTCAGTTATAACTACAGTGTTGTAACTATTGTTGTGCTATTCATTCTTTGTAATGGATTCAGTTCAATTACTCGTGGCATTTAAGAAAATAACATATTAATGTGTTATGCTATCGAGGCAGAATAATAAAATGAAGCAGTAACTATAAAAGCAGTGTTGTTATTTATATTTTTCTTTCAAATAACACATCCTGTTGCTAATTCCTTGAAAGTCCATACAACATTTTTGAGGTAATTCATTCAAGTGTCAAATAATGAACAGGTAGCATATAGAAAATTCATTGCAAGGCTCAGCTTATTATATGGTCTAATACTGTATTGCTACAGATCATAGAAGATGATTATGTGACCTTTTATGAAATGCAAGAACTTTGTAACTGCAGTCACGACCCTCAAAGCTCACGTAATTATCTTTGTGCGTCATCTGTAGCAATGCGGTATTGGAACATATGATAAGCTGACAACTAGGTAGATATGGAAAATAAAGCTGTAGTAGCTTCCGGCAACGCAAACATTTGGGTGCGCGATTTTTCATAATTTAGTTTGCCATCTGAAAATACGGGCGCTACGATCACCTCGTGTTGTCATCGGTTATTGGGACGTTCAGTTCTAATAGATGTTCAGTGCTCCATTGCCCTCTTTTATAGCTCTAATGTGTTCGCACTCAACAATTTTTAATATTTTATAACTTCTATGCCCAATTTCACCAACAGATGTTAAAATCGACGTTAACAAATGTAACGTAAGAATTGTCACAGCGCTAACAGGACTGTTAAATTTCTTGCCTTTCACCATCCTGTTGTCTGAGAATTTTAACAAACACGTGTTAACGCCAAGAAACTTGTATAGGAGGCTATGGAAGTGTCGTATTATTTTCTGAGCGTACTCCGATGCAATTTTGTTTTCATATTCGCCTGCACACAGCTAACAAAAAATGGCGAGTAAACAAAAGTCGTGAGTCAAGTTTCTCATCGATGTAGAAATAATTGTTAATTGAATTTGTGACGAAGTGTAAGGGTGTCGTGGAAAACAAGAGGACGGATGCGGTAAATGTAAAAGAGAAAGAAGTCGGATGGGATATTGGAAACGAATTTAATTCAGGTGCATGTGTCACTACTACAAGCACCGAACAACTTCGTCAGTAATGCGTAAATTTAAAGTGAGGTGCCAAGGGCAAGTGACTTGAACGTTTCAAGACGGGAGGTGAACAATGTATTATCCACATAATTCAGTGAATCATAACATCGCAAAGTTATTTAATACTTTAAGCAAAGGCGAGATCGGCATATTCCTTTAGATGCATGTTCTAACCTCTCTTTTACTTCCGCAGAAACCTTCATAGCAACTTGTTTGAACAGTCTATAACTATGTGGATAATTTTCTTCTGGTAGCTCCTCAAAATAATTTGTCCTCATAGGCCGTACTCTATTAGGGATGCCATTTAGACGGTCTTAAATATAGCAAATATACATCAGCAGCTGAGTTCATGTCCGCCATCTTGACTATTTACAATTGTTAAGGATTTAACAACAGAAATTTTGCTTTGTAAGTTTAACAAGAGATGTAACACGACTGTTAAGCTAACACCTGTTGGTGAAATGCAACTTTTGTTTTTAACTATGACTAAACTAATGTTAAGTCTTAACATCTGTTGGTGAAAGCGGGCACTAGAATGATATTTATAATGTAAATTTTAGTTCCAGTTTAGTGTTTCCATTGATGGAGTTACCATTATTGGTTGAGTGTTTCTCTTTCTGTAATATTATTATTGGTTACATTTCATAAAATTGTATATCACGCTAAAGCATTGATATTTCCCGATCTGATTCTACTTTTACAACTTTAATCTGTACACGAATACGTGGAAGATTATTGTTCGCCTATGTAGCGTAAGTGGTTGCGTGTATGCTCCTCGTTCAAGAGGTCGCAAGTTGGAAACTCGATCAGGCTGAGATAAGCTATCTTCATAAGACTTTTGCGGGGTTTTCCCTTATCCTGAAAATTGAATGCTGGGTAACTCTGAGCTCTGTATATCCTGGGCTCATATAGGTATCATTTCACAGATTTCATTCATCGTTCGGTATTATTTAATGTTGGAGGACGTATATTAAAGAAAGAAGGAAAGAAACAAGATTAATTATCCTGCATTCTGTTACCGATTAAACATTTGTAATAACATAATTTAGTTTGGTATGAATAATTTATGCTAGATTGGGTGCAGGACCATGCGTACATGGCATATACAGGTGGTTATTTATAAAAGGATAAAGTCATAGAATACTTTTATTTTTTGTGTATAAAAATTTGATTCTTGATACTCTTTAGTTTTTAGTTTACAGCCGTACATAGTTACAATACTCGTATTTTGAAACCGTTAATTACAATTTATTTGGATTTGCACTGAATATTTGCTTGTTTTGTCAGTGTTTCAGTGCGATGGTGTAGAAAACCGTCGGCGATGAGCTGGTGGGCCCTGCTGTTGCTGTTACTGGCGCTGGAAGATGGTGCCTCGGCGGAGGCGGGGCCTGACGACTGGACCTTGTGCCCCGTCTCCTGTAAGTGTAAGTGGATATCGGGGAAGAAGGCCGCAGAGTGCAGCAACTCCAGCCTTTCCTCGATCCCTTCCGGTCTAAGTCCGGAAATCCAGATCCTAGATCTCTCCGGTACCACTCTCAGAGAGCTTCCCAAGAGTGCCTTCCGCTCCGTCGGCCTCGTCAACCTCCACAAGATCTTCCTGCACGGCTGCGGCATACGAGAACTGCACAAGGAAGCCTTCCACGGTCTCGCCATCCTCATCGAGCTGGACCTCTCAGGAAACCATATCCGTGCCCTTCACCCCGGTACCTTCCGCGACAACATACGGCTGCGGGTTTTGAACCTCAACGGGAATCCTATCCAGAAGCTGGAGGACGGCCTCTTTAATAACCTGACCTTCCTACAAACAGTGGAGCTGACTGGTTGTCGACTATCCCATGTCGGGCGTAGGACATTCGTGAATGTTCCCAACCTCAAGACGCTGTTCCTAGACGGGAACAACCTGACCACGATGAAGGTAGAGACTCTGGAGTCGCTGTACATGTTAGGAGGTTTGGTGCTGCACAACAATCCTTGGCACTGCGACTGCCACCTCAAAGAGTTCCGGGACTGGACAATAGCCCGGAATCTGTACGCACAGCCTACTGCTTGCGCTGAACCCCCGTTCCTCCGGGGCAAGCTCTGGAGCGAACTGGAGTCCAAAGACTTGGCTTGTAAGCCTCAGATCCTGTCCCCGCCTCTAGGAGGAGCCTTCATCGAGGCAGATGGCGGCAATATCACCCTCACTTGTCACGTCACAGGGAACCCGATGCCAGAAGTGCACTGGGTCTTCAACTCTCGCATCATCGGCAACTACTCCAGGCGGATGTACGGCGATCAGCGTTATGTGGTGACGGAGAGTACGTCGTCGACGAGGTGGGTCAATCTCACCGTGACCAATGTGAGGAGTCAGGACCGTGGGGACTACACCTGTGTAGCCAAGAGTCCTGGAGGTGTTGAGGAAAGGAATATCACAGTCGCCGTCCGCTACTCCAGAAGTGCAGGTAAAATCCATAATTCTATGCAATATAATGTCTATGTTTCATTGTTTACCATCTATAGTAGTTAGAGAAAGTATATTCCATTTACGAATTCTATGTCAATATTTCACCCGAAATGTACGTTTTTAGGCCCAATGAAGCCAACAGTTGGTTCTGAAAACGATCTGCGTGCGTTTGTGTGTGCGCGAACGTGTGCATTTCTCTGACTGAACAGCAGAAAAGTGGGTTAAAAATCAAACCTTGTACAGTATAAGTCCGAAATAGCGCAGTCTGAAGTACCGCGCTTTGGGATTCAACGCGGGTATAACTATTCCTCATTAAAATATTGCAGTTAATTATTTTAATTTTTAATTTGGAAAATTGCCATAGAATATTCCGCAAACGCATGTTTTCCAGGATGATTTTTATACCACCCGGGTTCGTTGACACTGACAGCTGTATTCCGGGAAAGTAGCGATATGTATAACACTGCAGGCGGGGAGAGAATGGGGAAGGAACATTATATGAGTAGCATATAAAGCTGATAGAACAATTCGTTTAATGTTGCCCTCAACAAAAGTGACTGAAGAACAAAATGACGTTGAAGATGCTAATGGCGAAAATTACGTGGAAGCGGAAGAAATCATTCTAAATGTCAATTAGATGATAACTTATTTAAACAATGTGATTGTTTGCATGTTGAGGCAAAATGAATGAAACAGCCTTGATATCCCCCGTCTTGTCGTAATATGCGGAGAGAAAACGTACCGCATCATTATGTCATGTAAATGAAACAAGGAAAACTTAGGTTAGTGAAATTCAAGTAACATCTACTCACTCAGATATATTTAAAGTATGATACAGATATGTAGATGATATTTTCTCCATCATATCCAAAGATAAAATTAATGAAGCCTTAGAAATTCTCAACAATCAAGATGAATCTATAAAATTTACTATGGAAATAGATGATCAAGGATTCCTACCTTTTTTGGATTTAAAAATTTCCAAGTACCATAATAAATTGAATTTTGGTATTCATAGGAAAAATACACATGTGGATAATTATATCAAAGCTAATAACTATAATCCAACATCACATCAACTTGCAGTATTCCATTGCTTAATCCACAGACTTATAAATGTACCTATGCTTGAACCTGAATATCAACTAGAATACCAACATATTTTACATGTTGCAAAGATCAATGGCTTTAAGGAATCAACTATACTTAAAATAATTAATGAACATATATACAAAAACCACAAAAGTTCATTTACTACTTTAAAGAAACCAGAAACTACTCTTATCTACAAGAAGTTCACATATCACCCTTGGGCATTTAACAAATTTAAAAGAATTTTTCATAATTATAATATAAAATTATCCCCAAAAAATAACTTCAGTCTTAAGAATCTGCTCAAAAAACCTCTAAGCAACACTATTGATAAATTAAAATTATCTGGAATATACAAAATACCATGTAACAATTGTGAAGCATATTATATTGGAAGAACTAAGAGAAATTTAAAAACCCGTCAAACGGAACACTTGAGAAATATAAAACTTAAACAAATAGAAAAGTCTGCAGTTGCCAATCATTTCTGGAAACACAACCATGAAATTGGCCAAAGTATACAATTATTAAAACATGTACAAACAGTTAACGAACTAGATATTTGGGAAAAAATTTACATCCTAAATAGTGAAACAGAAAACCTATTGAATTTTGAGATACCATCATTAAACAGTGTTTTACAACTTATTAAAAAAGTTAAAAAATCCAACATCGATGTTGTTGAAACCAATTTAAAGAACATAGATCCAGTTGAAATTAATCTATACTTCAACCAATCTAGTTTACTTCAGGAACATATGAGTGAGGAAGCACATCTCCCACAGACAACAAGTAACCTTAATATTGGTCCAGAGAACGAGATGGAAGACGAAATTCATCTGCCACCACAGGTCTACAGTTCAATTGATTCACATCCAGAGAGGAAACGGCTCCAACCAGTCAACATCACAGATGACAATCAGTCACCTGTGCCCAGTCACAGTGTTCCAGTCCCAGACGTTGGTATTACAAATCAGACGATAACCAAATGACAATCAACAGGAGTAAAAAGTTTCTTGGAAGGTTTGGCTCTTCTCATACTCAGTAGTTGGTCAGCACCCATAAAAAAGGTAGTTGGTCAGCACCTACTGAAGATGATCTAAACTAGACCGAAAAGCGCTTTTGGAGAAATGGAGAACATCTTATCTGAGTGAGTAATCTCAAAAACTGCATGACAACTACTCATATTCTATAGTGTAAACTATATACAGTAGAGTTTAAATCAAGATCGGTTACGGGATGGAATCCCACCTCCAACTGTGCGGGATCGATTCTTTATCCTTTCTTATTTTACGCCCCTATACGTATACCGTGGTAAGGTATAACTCAGGTCTGAAGAATCTTCCCCAACAACCGCCCTCTTCCGGTTTCTCCTGTATTTAAGTTCAGCAAAATCCAAGGTGGGCACATGAGTATTGTACTTACATTTTTCCATTTCCAAACCATACTTTGAATGTAACAATATTTTCGAAAATTTTGGTTTACTTTAAATGGCTGTAACAATTGTAGACAAAATACCGTATTAATAAGATTTACACAGGATGAAATGCACAGCAATGTAAATGATACCATGTAATGTGGGATGTCTCTTATAAATTTAAATCTTCATTTTGCATCCTTGGGAAGTATTGAAATGAAATTTTTCTACAAGTTTGGTAATTAATCTTCTCCTCCTTTTGGAAGGGATGAATTCACAGAGACACGTTAAAATGCATTCATTATTATCATCATCATCATTGTTATGGTATTGATAGTGGTAGTAGCAGTGGTAGTGGTATTTTAGGTAATCTCTAAATATATATTATGGGTGAAACCTCTATATAGAATTTGTCTATGAAATAGTGTACTAACTGTACATGCGTGTCAAGTATTATCTGCCCAGCACAGAAGGCAAGCTAAAGGAATGTGAAACGCAGTCACCTATTCTTTGCTCACGGAGTTTATGCTCGCCTTCCGAGTATGACAAGGAAGTTAGGTTTGTTTAAAATACGCAAGTGCTGTCACAAAACTCACACATGACTGCAGTTACTGCAACAAGCATTGGATCTGGCAACCTGGCTGACTCATATATGTATACTCTAATACACTCATTCCCTAGTAAACAGTTGTAATCCTTCTCCGCTTCATTGCTCTCTTGCCTTCTTGTGTTGGGCAGACAGTATCTACACAGTATCTATTCAGTATCTATAAATTAGAAAAGGTTTAACAACATTTCAGTCATAAGTTTTGTAAATAATTATGTGCTATATCCAGCTCTCAGTGTATATTTTATATTGTGCAAAATTATGCCTCTATTTATGTAGAATGACATCCTATGGGTAGTATCTACGTTCATTTTGGCACATTTGGTAAAATGTTAAGTGAAACAATTTTTTGATATTGAAATACTCTTGTATAAAGAAATATTAACATTTGCCTCCCTTTTGAAAGATAGTGGTAAAACGTCTTTATTCCTTATTTGCCTCATCTAATTACACGTTTCGAAACATGTCATGCAAATGTATTCTGTTTATAGTCTGAATTTTAAAAGAAGGTACAGTTTAGTAAGTGTCAAGCTGTACTAAGGCACATATCTCGTTTCATGGATGGCCTTCCTTCACTAAAAATAAGGCGCGGCTGACTCACCTGGTACAGAAACGCTATAGTGCTAAATTATGAAGTGGTAACTTGGTACAAGTATAATGTTACATAATACAGTGGCAGTTAAGAATTAAACATAAATTTAATGCATTGTTCTATCGAATTGATGCGTAAGTGTTTCGTGACTATCTACAGGTGGCAGAAGTGGAGGTTTCGGTGACGCATGGCCCCTAGTGGCCGGGTTAGTGTCAGGTATGCTGATCCTCGCTGCTGTAATTCTGCTCTTCTGCTTCTGCTTCTGTCGCCGAAGACGCCGGGTGAACGGACGCACCAAGAAAATACCTAGCGAGACCTCCAACGGAAACATCGTAGGAGGGGGCGCCCCAGGAAACGGCAGCGAGCAGGAGAAGAGCCTGCTGACCAAAGTTAATCCAGTTCAGAAACCTCCACGACGTCACGAGTCTGTCCCGGTCACCAGTCCCGGCACAGAGCTCACCGAGATGAAGTGTAACCTTTTGGACAACGGATCTGTCTTCCGTAAGTACCAATAATTGCTGCTTTATCTGTGTGCACACCACGTAAACGCATTATAGTCAACACAGTTGGTAACTGATATATTTCTCAGTGGCTTTAGCCGCATTAACGTTGAATTTTGGCAAACTGTTTCTAGATGTGACAGAAAATCCACGGTTGAAGCATAAATGATTCACATCAGCGGTTTATTGTGCATGCAATGACGTGTGGCAAAGAACACAAACTTTTTTAAATGTCCAACGTCAATAACAAGGGAAAAAACAAGCAATATAACTGAAGTTATTGCTTATATCAGAAATGTGTTTACGAGGTACGAGCATGTTGCTGTATATTACAACATTTAAGCATGCATTTCTGTGTTTTCTTTTGTGCCTGCTTCTTTCCTTGTCCTGCGGTATTTTAATGCTTACTTTTTCTGTTTTGTTGCTGACGGTTTACATGTTCTTTGCATCTATATATGTTCCGTTTGCTTCGCTCAGTACACGCAACTCTGTTATTGCGCCTTAAGCGTGAGTCGCCTTATAAAGGACATCTATTTTTAACCTCAACCGACACGTACTGGAAAATGTAATATCAGTGTAACTTGAAATGTCGTTTTAGGACAAACACGTTAGCTACGACAAAATGCTATACGTTTTATGCCCAGGGAAATATTGGCTAAACAGTTGTTTTTGTTTTGCACTAAAAATAAGTTTTGTTTATTTACTCGGTAGTGTTGTTTAAAACAAATGTTTAAAAGTGCTGTTATGCCTATATTAAGTATGTGGACGTGAAATTGTAGAAAAACAATAAACAAGATACGCATATTTGTTAGAACAAATGACGTTCTTACTGTGACTTTGTGGGTTCGCAGAACTAAATGTCCAATTTGCCGAAATTCTAAATGTTCTTTATTTGCGTAGAAATACTCACAGTAGCAGTTTAATTCTCATGTACCAACATTACGTCACATACACCACACAATCTTCCAAGGTCGATGACAAGAACAAACAGCTCTCATAACAACACACTCCGCTGTTCTCTGCTTACCTCTTGCTGTTTTATAACTCACGACTCACTCTTGTTTCACAAGTCGTCAACTCCTTAAATACGAGACTGTCGTGTTTAATCACTAGATGTTCCTAGAATAAACAAGCCGTTTAATGACGTAATCCGAATAGTCTATCAACTTCCAGAAGCGTGAAATCCTATCTGGGCAGGCAAGACCTTTATCTCTGTGATACACTAAGCGTCTGTTTATTTGCCGGCTGTTTGTGTAAATAAGCCGCGCGATCTTAGATAGCGGCTTCGTACCACTGCTCCCTCCTCAAGGCTGGTCGTCCCGAACAGCACCATCGTAGCGGGCCAGACAATCCAGGTGTGCCACCAGCATCTTCCCTCGGGGAACCTTCTGGATGCGGTAGACCACGTCGTTAATCCTCTTCCCCACCCGGTATGACCCTTCCTATGGTTGCTGGAGCTTCCAGCAGTGTCACTTGGTCTGGGACGGTTGCTATGGTGAGAGAACTCAATAATCTTCCTTGCGGAAAAAGGACCCGGATAAGATGAAAGTTTTGTAGTGATGTGTGAACTTGCAGGAGAGTAAAAGAAAATATATTGTGTAATAATGAATATTCAGTATTCTAAACAAAACAAAATCAATAATCTTGCTGAAGAATCTTTGAGAGAAATCATCTTTCGATCAACGTACTCAGGAGTGAACAGACGTTGTTTCCTTAATCTATAATCTTTTAAAGATTTAAGTTATATTTGAGATTATTATGGAGGATCTGTCCTTCCTACAGCACAGCTCGAAGGTGGTTTAAAGTGTTTAAAGAGGGGAGACAGTCAGTTTCAAACGATGGTGGACCCGGTGGTCCAGTTACTGCTCTTACGGAAGAAAACATCAACACTGCTGCTGCCATTGTGAGTGAGGATCGACGAATTACCTTAAGATCACTTTCTGAAATACTGAGCATTTCATTGAGTGCCACCCACACGTTTGTTGACAGAAACATTACACATGAGACGTGTTTGTGCGCGATGGGTTCCAAGACTGTTGATTCCTGAACAAAAGGACATTCACATGCAGGTCTGCATACAGTTAAAGTTCAGTTTAGAGGAAGATCCGGAGTTTCCTTCAAACGTAATCACTGCTGATGAAACTTGGATACATCATTTTGATCCTGAGAGCGAACAGCAAAGCTTAGTGTGGAGATCTTCTTCATCACCGACCCCTAGAAAGGCAAAAGTGGTTGCTTCTGCTGGGAAAGTTATGGTCATCTCATTTTTTGATATTCATGGAATGGTTTATCAGCATGTTGTACCTGTGCACACATCAGTAACTGGACAATACTACAGGGATATATTGAAAACATTGTAAGTCCATATCAGGGGCAAAAGACTCCATTTCCGTGAAGCAGGCTGGATGATGCACCACGATAATTCGCGTCCGCATATTGCCAATGTTTTTGCTGAATATCTTGCAAAACTCAAAGTGAAGTCCATCCCTTACCCTCCCTATAGTCAGGATTCAGCCCCGTGTGACTATTTTCTATTCCCTAACTTGAAGAAACGCCTTCGTGGGAGGCATTATCCATCATTAGAAGCAGTGGTGAAGGCTGCGGAGGAGATTTTGAAGGATCTCTCAAAAAGTGACTTCCAGCATGTCTTTGAAGACTGGCAGAAAAGCTGGGACAAGTGCATCGCATTCAGGGGAGACTATTTTGAGAAGGATCATCAAAATTATGAGGATGAATAAAGGTACGTTGTCAAAAAAGGTTGTGATCATTCTTTATTGAACAGCCCTCGCACATTTGGAAACATCGAAGATATGAAAAATAAAATAAAATTATATATTACGAAGATTAACTTATTCAAATCACATTTCTTTCACTTGTAACCACCCTTGAAAAGAAGAGATCTTATGACTCATATTTAAGCGGATACAATAAAAGAATTAACAACTGGTTGTGGAGTATTCGACAATATCCTGGACGGCGGATAGAAAGACGACGCTCGAACAGCAAAGGAGGTGAGGGACTACTTCGTCAGGCTACATATGGCTTCCCAAATTTGGAAATACCACTACAATGAAGAAATCGTGTTCCACTAGTACTAAATTACAGACGGAAACTATCATATTTATATATAAAAGCAATAAACAATACTGTGTTGCTTTCACTTCATTATTTTCTTTAGAATAAATTATTTGCTCTTCAATTTTATAATGTATTGTGTTTAAAAATTAGTTCACATTAAATTAGTGGAGCAAATATTTTGTTATAATATAACACTTGCATTTTATACTTTATACTTTGGTATAATATAATGTTAAAAAAGCAAGCTTTACAGAAGGCAAATCCTGCTGCGATAATATATTTGTGACGCGACAAATCACCGAAGCAATATTAGCTACAAGTAAAGAAGTGCATATGGTACTCATTGATCATTAAAAAGCACATGGCCCTGTCTCTATAAATATATTATGGGAGGCAATAGAAATCTCTGGAAACCTAAGTCACTTTTATACTTTATTAAAATAATATATGGATGTAAAGCAAGTTTTAAGATGGGAAACTGAGTGTCTGCAGAATTCCTCACAACAAAAGAACAAAGACTATGTTGTGGCATGTCACCTACACTGTTTGAAATATTTAAAGAAGAGGTGTTAACAAAGTGGAATAAGTCATGTGGGAGGAATGGGACTAAACATCATTGGTCATTTATTGCATAATGTATTATTTTCAGAAGACCAGATGATAATGGGACAGCATAAAGATTATATACGATGGCTGTTCAATGAAGAATGTTCACAACTCATCCTCATAATTTTGATGGTCCTTCTCAAATTAATCTCATCTGAAAGCGACGCACTTGTCCCAGGGTTTCTGTAAGTTCTTAAAGACATGCTGGTAACCCTTTTGGAGAGGTTCTTCAAAATCGACTCAGCAGCCTTCACCACTACTTCTGATGATGGATAATGCCTTCCATGAAGGCATTTCTTCAAGTAAGGGAATAGAAAAAAGTCATCTGGGGCTAAATCCGGGCTATAGGGAGGGTGAAGGATGCACTTCCCATTGATTTTTGCAAGATATTCAGCAACAACATTGGCAATATGCGGACGCGCATTATCGTGGTGCCGTATCCAGCCTGCTTCACGTAAATGTGGTCTTCTATACCTGATATGGACCTGCAGTGCTTTCAGGACATCCCTGTGGTATTGTCCAGTTACTGATGTGTGTAGGCACAACATGGTGATAAACCATTCCATGATTATCAGAGAATCAGATGACAATAACTTTGCCAGCTGAAGCAACCACTTTTGCTTTTGGGGTGAGGTAGTTGGTGATGAAGGATATTTCCACACTGAGCTTTGCTGTTTGCTCTCAGGATCAAAATGAAGTAGCCAAGTTTCATCAGCAGTTATTACGTATGAAAGAAGCTCCGGATCTTCCTCTAACATCTACTTTAACTGCATGCAGACCTGAATGTGAATGTTCTTTTGTTCGGGAATCAACAGTCTTGGAACCCATCGCGCACAAACACGTTTCATGTGTTATGTTTCTGTCTCCAACGTGTGGGTATCACCCAGTGAAATGTTCAGTATTTGAGAAAGTGATCTTAAGGTAATTCGTCGATCCTCTCTCTCAATGGCAGCAGCAGTGTGGATTTTTTCTTCCGTAAGAGCAATAACTGGAGCACCGGGTGCACCTTCCCATGAAATTGATTGTCTCCCCTCATTAAACACTTTAACCCACCTTCAAGCTGTGTTGTAGGGAAGAACAGACTTTCCATAGGCCTCCTGTAACATTCTTTAGGCCTCAACTGAACATTTTTTGAGACGACAGTACAATGTCAAAGCCGCATATTGTTCCTCGCGTGTTACCTCCATTGCAGCGGTAGGCGATACTGAACATGTCTGGACTTACCTGGCCCTCAAAGGCGGGAACCAGGAGTACCAACAAAGAAACTACTACAGCATGTTTGTTTCACATTAGGCTAACAGAATATAATAAGTTCGAATTTTAGTGGGAAAAAGTATGAGCATAAAAACATTATGATTGTTCGTTATTGAACGACCCTCGGATATACAGGTTGTTTTGAAACGATACCTAACGAATATAGCCGTTTCGTAGTTTATAAGTTAACCAGTCGAATTTCGGTATCACAGCTTCGAAATTCTCTTAGGTATAATTTTATACAGCATTAAATATTACATTACTTTGTGATTAGGCAGCGCAAAAACCTCTGGTGTACGAACCTCAAAGCTTATTGGGACGCACCGGCCGCGCAAACAAAATCATTGCTAATACAATTTTGTGCTTCACTGTATCATAGTCCTTAAACAACGGAAAATCATTGCTCCTTGCTCTCTATTAGTGACCCCAGCCTAAGTTTCAGTTAATGGGGTAAAGGGCAGTTACTTGTAAAACAATCAATGAGTCGGACAGTTTCAACGTTGCTGATTTTCCTAAGATCTTAATTGTGAGTACATTCAAACATTTACTGCAAAATCAACACCTTCCTTTTCAGTTACAAATGCTTTATTTAATATTATTAAACAGAATGAAATAAAATGCTTGGCATTTAAGACATTTAGTTGACATTCCTCTCTATTATTTTTATTATTTAATGCCTCCATCCTCAATCTCACTAACATTGAACTCCCTGTAAAATGTTTACGTTGCATATGTCCACCAGCTTATTTGCCGTCATCGAATGATGTAACGTAATATTGGAACACGTTAATCATCATAAGCAAATAACTAAGGAATATACTTTTATTGCGGTTTCATAAGCCAAAGAAATTCTTAATAGTAGGAAGCAAGCTACCATGGATTATGTCAGTATGTTTACAAACAACTGCAGCAGGCGGCACGCTGTGTCACCTACCTGTGAACTTCGATAGCGTGAGGCACGCGAACCTGTAACTGCCTAATCCACACTCATTCTGGAGCGTTTAATTTTGAGGCTATATTGGCGGTAAAAATCTATATGTTTCACATAGAAGCAGAGAAACTACTTCTATATATCAGGGATTTGTCGTCTCGAAACACTCTGTAGAATATATGACTAGAATATTAACAAATGGATTTTAAGTAAGTGAATTAACAATAAACACCATTAAAACAAAGATATGGAAATAGGAGGAAATTCGGAAGATCTGAAAGTAAATGACGTGGTAATTAAATGTGTCGAACAATTTAAGTACTTATGATATATAATAGATAAGACTGGCACTTGTAGAAAAGATATTATCAATAGGGTAAATTGTGCAAGGAAGGCGATTAGAAGTTTGAATAGTCTTTTATGGAATAGGAATTTGACTAGAAAGACTAATAAAAATTTTTTAAAAACAATAAGACAGTGTACTGATATATGGTTCCGGAAGTTGAGCATTAAATAGAAGAATGCAGAAAACAATATTAGCGACAGATATGGATATACTTCGTATAAGTATGAGGATATCAATGTGACATCATGTCAGAAACGCCTACAGTAGACATGAAATGGACGCACTGGTAAATGTTATAGACAGAACGTCCAGTACAAGAGCTCCATAGTTGTACGGACATGTATAACGGATGCGGGAAGAACGGTGGCCCAAACAAGTCCTAATGTGGGAAATATCATGCAGAAAAAGCGGGGAAGAGGCACAACATGAAGAAGAAGGGAAGCTTGGAAGAAGTGCAATAGAACGACAGGAGTCTCTGGAAAGCAGCAACCAAGGGCGATCTGCTCCAAAGTGGAAAGCCTATAAAGAAAATAGACAATACTTTCACTGATTATCTCCTTAAAGGCTTGGTATTGTATAAAACATTTATTGCTCTGTCCATTAAATGACATATCGGTTTTTCAATTAAGGTACTCTAACGTTGTCATATCGACGATAAATGTCCAACGTTAAGTCATATCGGACTATGAATGAAATGATGTTCAACTGTGTCCAGGTTACTGAGCTTAGAGTTACCAGACAGTCGTCTTTGAGGATAACAGAAAACCTCCAACAAGCGTGGTCTTCAATACACATCACACCACATTAAGGCGCCCAAACCACTCGAAAACCTGTGTGCGGCTCATAGCACTCTCCTGGAAAGCTTCCTGTAGTATTTGTTGTGTCTCCATTGCAATTTTTAAGCAGGAAACAAAATTTCACAAACACACTTTGTTCTTTTAAAGTTGCCCTAACGACTTCGCAGAGGTAAACGCCAACAGCCAAAGAAACACAATACTACACTTGCACGTTCAACTCTACACTGACGCCGTCTGCACAGCTGTTTCATGAAGGTCTCTACTAACACCATTTAGCGTGAGAAACCTGCACTACGTCTACGAGTGGCAGCGCCCTCGGAGTCCGGTTCCTTTGGGTCTCCCCTTGTGTATATTATACACTCCTAATTGGAATCTGGCAACGATAATTCCTCAAACGACTTACACTTCCGAATTTTCTTTTGAGAATTCCTGCGCCACGACAATATATTGTCGCCACGCATTGTTTTTCTCCTACGTAGGCAAACGCTGAGAGAAAGAAAGGGAGAAACGGGAAAGAAAGAGACAGAAGGTGCCCAAACCAACGCCCACGCGCGCGCTTGCGCTGTAATTTTGCCGAGAGGGAAAGAGATGGAATTTCGCGCTGCTTCGTGAAAGGCCGTGAAACTTTGGCATCTTCCGAGTGATTCAGTGAGTTCTAGAACGATGTTTGGAGATATATAAGCGCCGAGGCTGTCAGAGTGGGAGTTAATCGTGAATGGAGTCGCTAGTGAAATGTTTGAGTATGTAACCATTTGAACTGTACCGCAGTAATTTCCTTTGTTTTCTACGTGTGGTGAAGCAACGAGAGACTCTGTTGGTGTATTTTACGTCATCTTGCTGCTGTCAGGGCTGTAAAAATGTGTTTCTACTGGAAATAAAGAGCATTTTGGCCTGCTACGAAATAGACTTTTTATTCTAGGATGCCAAAAAGTCACAATATCTTCACGCTCTACATAATTGTAACAGTAATTGTAGGTACTTGGTTTCTATAAAAGAAGCTATGCATTTTGCACAACAGCACTTTTAACAAATTCATCACATTAACCTCCCACAACTGCCTTCATTTTCGATGTATTCCTGAAAAGGTGACCCATTTTCACAACTTCACTTTGAACGGCATTAATACGTACTTGACGCTGAAACACCGGTATATTCTGCTGGCAAATTAAATCCCCATTGCTAAAATCTAGTACTTTTCACGTAACTTGCAAAATACGTTGAATTGATTTTTTCAATATTTTTTAAAAATTTTTCTATGTGACTTTTAAAAATGATATGCAAATTACCGCAGACAGATGCAAGACAAACAGCCAGTGTTGTAGCTCATGTACGCCTGCTTTTGTTTACATCGTCCTATAAACTAAGCATAGCCCCAGTGTGGCATTTGTTCCTCTTTCATTTTTCTTACAGTTTTACGCGCTACATTTTTCATACGATATGATTGATAATCAGTATTGCTAACAATTTCTACAGAAGGTCGAAGAGAATAATGTTAAAAGAAGGTCAATATATTTTTATGGAACTTTAAATCACTCAAGTTATGATAAATTTAACTGGGCTACCGAAGACAGATTTTTACAACAGTCTGATGTTTGCAATATCATGACCTTCTCTACTGACTTCTTGCAATCTGTGTATACAAATACGTCTAGTTCATGTTAATCGGTACAGACATCTGTCTATTTATTCTAACATCACTAAGTGCAGTAGTTAAATCGTCCTTGAGTATTTTATGGACAATGTTCAGAAATTTGGGGTGCAAATTACAGATTTATACCAATTGTAATTCAAAGCGTTCTTCATTTAAACCTAATGGTTGTACGTGGTGCGCGATTGGTTGTGTCACAGCTGGTTATTCTCCTAAGTAACACCGCGCATAAAGCATGTATAACACACTTTACTTTACAAAGATCTGGAAACGTGGTACAACCTGGGCTGATGGAGTAATATATCGGAAGAACACATTCTTATTCAATCAATTAAGTTGGGCATTGTAATGTTTCCGACACTTGTGATATTTTGTCGTAGTTCCTCCAATGTACGAGGATTTGTCTTGTAAACTTTGTCTTCTAGGTTACTCCACACACTGTTAGATCGAGGAAGCGAGAGGGCCTTACACCAATACTAATCACTCTATCTTCAAACAGTTCCCTAATTATATTAATGAGGTCCTCTACTGCATGGGAAGTAGCAGAATCTTGTTGAAACCACCCACATGATTTCTCTTCTTCTGTCAGTTCATAACAATGTGTGTCAAAATGGCCTGTCAGCTCGTAAAATATTGGATCGACTAGGTGTCTAGTGCTATAAACTCCTCAAAATCCAGCTTTCTTATCATAATGAGGGATTTTTTAAGCTTGATGAGGATTTCCAGAGGCCCAGTACTGATTTCTATGAGTGTTAACACGACCACTGAGGTGGAACTACGCCTCATCGGAAAAGAACGGAAGCTGTGTATCAATTAAACAGTCATTCACTGATGAAATGATCCATTCACAATAATGCATTCGTGATAATTGATCCCCTTGTTTTAAAACATGGACACTTTTACACTTATATTTTTTTACTTTTAATACGAGCGTTAATAAGGCCCCCTACTTCAGTGCACTGTTTATAGCGTCTCTGCCAGTCCTTGAACACGTGCTGCAGACCATTCTTTACCAGGTCCTTGAGGATCGCCTATCTTTTCCTGAGCACTGCATCAGAGTTCTAAAATGGAATACCCCTAAGCTTTGCTATTAGTGATGGGAATAACAAAAGTCAAAAGGTGCAAGATCAGGTCTATTAGGTGGATGTGGTACACAGGTAATGTTGAATCGAGCCAGAAACTGCATCACTTGATTTGCGACGTGAGGCCGTGCATTCTCATGATGAAGTCGTCACCTAGTCCTAGAAAACTCTGGTCGTTTCTTTGCAATGTGCTTCCTCAGTGTAGCCAATACTGACGTGTAGTATGCTGCTGTAACAGTAGTGTGAGGGGGAACTGTATGCTAATCAATCATTCTATTGCAGTCCAAAAATTTTGTCACAATCACTTTCCCTGCAGAAGGAACGACTTTTGCCTTTTTGGTGTTGGAGAACCTGGCGATTTCCACACTGTGCTGGCTTATTTTGCTTCAGGATCATAATGATCAGCCATGACTCATCATGGGTGATAATCGAAGCTTAGGGGTATTCGATATGATAACTCTGAAGCAGTGCTCAAGAAGAGTGAGGCGATTCTCAAGGACCTGACAAAGAATGGTCTGCAGCACGTGTTCAAGGACTAGCAGGGACGCTATAAAAAGTGCACTGAAGTAGGAGGGGACTACCTAATTTGAAAAAGGTCATGTAAACATTAAATTGCAGTAATGAACATCTATGAAAGAAATCAGTCCTTGTGATTGATGATCTGCCATCGTAATTTATTGCTCTATGTAGAAAAACCATTAAAATTCCCACCTGGGATGGATTTGGTTGGTGAACTTTCAAAACATGCGCCTATGTCGTCTAGCTTCTCCTCTGTTGGCACTGTACGTTTACGCTTTCCTTTTCTATTTGCCATAGACATCACTGGTTTAGAATTTCTTCACAATCTTATGAATTGTAAATCTGGAAGGAGGCACTTCACCAGGGAACATTTGAATATAGTGTCGTGAATGCATTGTTCCGATGAGGCACCGCGGCGAGGCATTCAAAGAGACGGGCAGGGTAATGCGGAGATAAAGGTTCGCCGAAACCGTTGGGAGGCAAGGAGATGGATTTCTAGAGAGTTCGTCTTTTCTGTAGCGCCGTCTTGATTGTTTGAGAACATTCCGGAAAGTAAGTAATCTACAAAAAGGGAGCCCGCCCGCCACAGTTAGTCAGTTGTTAATTCAACTCGCGTGCGTGAACAGCTGTGTTGTGGTCGTTAACCTTGCAATTTGTATTGTGTGTGACGTAATTATGCGACTGTAAAAATTGACAAAGTGTGTTTATACGGAAATAATGAGTACATTTTGGAGTTTGTAATTTGGATTTTTAATTTCACGAACCCACAAAGTCACAGTGTGTAGTACTGTGTGTGAACAGATTGGTGATTCCCATTTATACTAAATTTTAGACATGAGTTTGAAGCAATAGGTAAAAAGAAAAAAACAATGAAAAGAAAGATACTAAGAATGTGGAATGAAGAAATTGCAAAGGCAGTCGAGAAAAAAAGGAAAGTTTATCATAGATACTTACAATTAAATACTGAGGAAACTACGCAAGCATATATGGCTATGAGTTTGGTGAGGAAGTTACACGATGCATCTAGGAATAAATTTATAGGAGGAATGGAATACGACATACATGGAACACAGTTCTTTGCATATAAACTGCTGAAACATTTAAACCAAAATGAGAAAGATACAGCGTATTTAAGTATAATATCCCAGTCTAAATGGTTTGAACATTACAAAGCTTTATGGCATGATGAAAATGTGGTGATAAGCAACGAAAACGCAGAAGGCATCGAACGTCACATATGAAGGAGATTTAATTTTAATTGAAGAATTAGAAGAAGCACTCATAAAAACTAAAAATAAGAAAGAAACAGGCCAAGATGCATTGAACGCAGAGTTATTTAAGTATGGGGGTTATTGCTAAAGCTCCGATTGCTACATTTCTATAATATGTGCTGGAAGATGCAATGCTTATAGCCCAAACCATCTCTATCTTTAAGAGAGAGAAACGAAATGACTGTAGCAATTACAGAGGGATATGTTTACTGGATACGGCCTATAAAATATTTGCTAATATAATAAACACAAGGTTGCAGAATATAGCTGAATGTCTTCATTCGGAAGAACAAAGTGGATTTAGAAGAGACAAATCCTGTGCAGATAACATTTTTATTGTTAAACAACTAATTGAAAAACATAGGGAGTTTAATAAAGAAACGCATAAGGCGTTTGACTTTGAAAAAGCCTTCGATAGGGTAAACCGATGCAAAATGTGGCAAATATTGGAACAACGAGGATTCCCACAACAAATAGTAAAAATGATACAATGCTTCTACTTCGAAACAAAAATAAATGTTAGGAAGGATCGCAAAATTTGTAAAAAAAAAAAAATTCTTACTAATCAGGGTGACAGACAAGGGTGTACTTTATCACCTACACTTTTTAGTATTTATAGTGACGACCTAGTGTGCAAATGGGAGCAGATAGTGAATGTAGGTTTAAAAATTTCAAATAAAACCTTTTTAAATATTTCATTGTTCGCTGACGACTTAGTTATATAAAATAGCCAGTCTGCCCTGCAAAATATATTTTTAAACTTAGTGAACTTTGTGAGCAATATAACATGAAAATTTATTTTAAAAAATCAAAGGTAATGGGATTCATAGGGAAAGAGCCAATTAGAACAAAAATAGTTATAAATAATCGTTGCGTTGAACAGGTAAGCCATTTTAACTACTTGGGAACTGATGTTAGTTATGACAAGGAATATGATGTCTACAATAAAATATAAAAATTTCAAAGAGTGTGTGGAACAACAAATAGAACATTTTGAAACAAAATATGGCAAGAAACAAAATTAAAGTTGTACAAAGTTATGGCTGTACCTATGCTGAAATACGGAAGTGAGACTTGAACGTTAACTAAAAAGCAACAGAGTAAAATACAGGCTTCAGAAATGAAATTCTTGAGAAGTGTGAAAGGATGCACGAAGAGGGACTTAATAAGAAATGAAAATATAAGAGAAGAGCTGGGCATTTTTAGTATGAATGTTAGGTTAAAAGATATCAAATAAAAATGGAAGGAACATGTTGAAAGAATGCCAGATAATAGAGTTACAAAACAAATATTACAGTATCATCCTAAAGGTAGGAGATCGGTGGGCAGACCCAAGAAACGATTGCTGGAGGGCTTCAAAGGCGGAACACGCACTTGATTGCCTATGTCATGAAGTGAAGAAGAAAACATGAATTTACGTTGGTCTGGAGTCAAGCACCTGTTCATTTTTGTGTCCGGGATAATACTGCCGAGTAGAATGCACATCGCTAGACTCCGCGCACAACGGCAGCCGGTAGTTCGGGGGAATCCAGCGAGGTCATAGGAAAATGGAAGCTCTCTGTGCTCCGTTATGTTTTAAATGAACAATCCTGTGGTTAGTAGCAGACATATGTATACTAAAATAACAAAATTTTGTTAGTATGAGTTTAAGAGGTGCCAATACAGTACTGTAAAACCAAAACAGTCCTATGCTTTATTATTGCAAATGTATTAAGCCCTTTAAATCTGTATCACATTTAGGCACATCTGTGGGGGACACTGAACTTAAATGCAAAAGAACATATAATGAAATGCTTTTTCTCGTTTCTCTCAAATAGCTATTTAAATAAAATATGAACATCGTTTTTTATTGAATGCGGTAGAGTGAGTAGCATCTCAGTTAAGGCATTTTTATGTAAGTAACAATTTCCTGGAATACAATCCAGGATTCAGAATACTGTAACCACTCCTTGCCACTATGATATGAACGATTCCAGTATCACTTGCAGTCCACGTAACAATTGAAAGAAAAACAAGTGGAAGCGCTAAAACAACTGAAAATAAACAGGGAAAAAAGGTTCCAAAACCTTTCAACGTGTTGAGTCTGCAATTAACCAACCTCCACATATTTACTCATCCACTCTTTATGTGCAAATGATAGGGACATATGCACCCTAAAGTGTCCACTGGGGGGCTTAAACCCCTAGAGCACTATGTTTAATTATCTTCGACTGTGATGGGTTGGTACTGGAAGAATAAATGGAAAAATTGTTGCTCTCGGGGATTTTGGAATGCATGTGTCATCAGAAGGGTTTTGTTTGCACAACCGGACAAAATGAAATGTCATCAATGGATGTGATGCCGCAATCATGCGAATCAAATGCAGAGGGAGACCATTCGGTACATAGATATCTCTCTCACTCTCTCTTCTCTTTCTCTACTCTGTACTATGGTAAATGTTTCTCTTTCGAAACAGAAAGAAGGTAGGAAATTGTAGTTTAATATTTTCAAAATAAAATAACATGTTTTTTTCTGTACATAGAACGCCATTTCTCTTTGTTACTATTCTTCAAATTTTTATTTTCCGGCTTCAAACTACTCAACGGCTGCACAAAATGCATTGTTAAAGCAATTTTATAGAAAATATACATAATTTGACAGAAGTGAGCTCAAATTTTACTAACAATATCAGTCCCATTTGGGGACTGAGCTGGATGTCTCAGGCGGTTTTGTCTGTAGCCCACATCCGGGAGGCCCGGGTTCGATTCCCGTGGCCTACATACCTGACCTATGAGCTTTTTCGATTCGCAAAGCGAATGTTGGGTATGGTAATTACTCTCCCCAGCTTCCTGTCCCCCTATTTCATCCATTGTCTTTCATCTCGTGGTCTCTTTCAGGGTAGAAGTGCATGGCAGAATGATATTGTCACTTTGTGAGTTCCTGAAATTAAAAATCCACTTTGCAGAAGTTCAAAATGCTCTTTATATCCGTGGAAAGTCATTTGTACAACTCTGATATAAACAGAATGACGTAGCCCGCCTCGGTAGCGTGGTGGTAGCATGTCTGCCTCACGCTCAAGAGGTCCCGAGTTCGTACCTCAGTCAAGGTGGGTTAACTAGATAAGGCTTTCCCGGGGGTTTTCTTTATCCTGAAAGACGAATGTCGGGTGACTCTAAGCTCCATGGACCCTGGGATCATTTGATTATCATTTCACCCATCCCATTCATAGTCCGATATGACTTAACGTTGGAAGACATAAATTACAACAACAACATGACGTAACACACAAGAACGCAATCTTCCAGGCTGTCTGCACACTATCCGCTAGCAAATTTATTCCTTACGGCTTCCTTCCGGACTCTGCGTCTCGGTAGCCAAGAGGCAAGAGCAGGTGCAGGTCTCCGGGGTTCTCCCGGGCGGCTGGCTACTGTGTCTCGCTGACTCACCGTGGCTATTTTATAACTCCACTCGTTGATCTAGTGCTCACTGGACCTGCTCGAAAGTTGCCGAATTTTCACGACGCAGTTAGAAGAAGAGAGAGCCACCCAGACATCACTCCGTCTCCCCCTCTCCGCCAGTCTTTCAGCAAGTGCCAACTAGCCACACGTGTGGGCGTGGGTTGGACGCTATCTGTCTCCTTCTCTTCTGCCAGCTGGTTTTGTCGTTACTTCGACGATCGCGGGACAATATGCTCTGAGTAAAGCAATTCTTCCTCCGATAGGATGTTTGCCGGTCTCCGAACCCAGGTCTCATGTTGGGACTCTTTCCTAGCCATTTTAGGGTGGGATGGCCGTTGTCTTGGCCAACTCCTCCAAGAAAACTGTAAGGAACCTGTCCACTGCACTGTTGTGGCTTCTTGGGACGGCCGGTCATCATCTCTACTCCCTTATCCCAGCTCTCGAAGAAGTGGTTACAATAAGCCAAGTCTGGTTGCCCCTCCGATATAATTCAGTTCCACTTCGCATTTGGAAATCCAAGTAAAAGCAAGGTTCCGGGAGCACATTTGGGTCCTCCTTTGACGTATCCTGTTTGCATTAATTTGTCCTAATTACGGTCCATATGGACCAAGAAGGAACAACTCGTTTTGGAAAAATATTACGTGAGCTGCTTATCAAACCCCCACTTGTTCCATCATTCTAACACATTAATTAAAATTTTGTAGAATTAGTTTTCCCTTGGTACATTTTGGCCAATTAACGAAACTTCTGCATCAAAATTTGACAGGAAATTGATAAGTTTCTGGGGATCTGAATATACAACAAAAATGTGTGTAAAAACATAAATAAAATTTTGTGCGGGGGAATTATCAAGAAACAAGATTTTCAGAAAAATTTCCCTCACTAAAATTAACATTCAAAATAAAATATCAATTTATCATTTAAAATATTTACAGAAGGAAACATATAATATTCGGAATTTATTTTTAATATATCTGTGTAACTAATATACAAAGTATACAAACATCTTACTGCAAAGAAAAATAATTAGAACGTTTTTTCAAAATCACAATAGACACCGGAAAATTGTGTTGTAACCGAAAGTGGCAGATGCTGACTTCATTTTCTTGTACTTCATTTTATTTAGAAAATTTGTGTATGTATTTGGATGTGAAGGGTCAGCATAACTAGAAATTAAAGGTAAGATAAAAGTGAAATTATGTGTTTAAGTGACGTATCTTTCAAGGATACGACACGAAGATTTGCAAGAATACGCCCCAGTTCAAACTACTGAGTACCCGAAACATTTTTCGCTACTTGTTGATTTCTCAATCTATTTAATTATTTTAAGGAATATATACTTTGGTGCTATTAATGTTTGGTATTTCTTTACTTAAATAACTACTCACACATACACACAATATTTCTTTGAATTTCTTACGGATTATTAAGGTACTTTTGTATTTTGATTTTTAATTTATGTACCACAACGTTAGGTCATATCGGAAGATGAATAAAGTATGTGAAATAAGCCATATGAACCCACGATCCATAGGGTTTAGAGTTATTCGACATTCATCTTTCAGGAAGATGGAAAATCCAGGGGGGGGGGGACATATCCAGATAACTCGGCGTGACCTTGATTCAAACTCGCGATCTCTTAAGCGTGATATAGACACGCTATCATCTACACTACAGAGGTTGGCTTTACTAAAGTTGTTTGACATCGGTTAAAATGATGCGCAGGTGCAGTGTGCCTACTTGCACGTGAAGGAATATTGCACAAGTTCCAATATGTTTTTAACATTTTAAGCGCATGGAAATTAATCGTTCCTCCACACTAACCGTGCTAAGGCAAAAATTTGGATAGAGTCAAGACTGAAAAGTCCTATAGCCAGGATTCGAACACAGATCTGCCGGTCTCCGTCTGGTTACTCTTCAACAATGAGCTACCATGGCCGAAACGCCAGCATCACATTAAAGTCACTTGGAGAATTTAATGCCATGCTGTCATGTTGACCATGGTAGTTCAGTAGTTAGAAGCAACCGGACGGATACGGAAAGATCTGTGGCTCGAATCCGCCTATGGCATTGAACTTTTCATTCTAGCTTTACTTAACCAAATATTAAATGCAGTCTATTTCAATATTACGCTTAATAAAGCTCTTATTCGACACCCAGTTTCAATATTCTTCTGGAGGTTTTACAAATATAAGTTCTAAGATGGCAAAACTTCTAAATTATTGCATTATAACAATTTAAAAGTGTCCTGTTGGTTAGCACTGGAAAGGTTCCAATATAGGAGCGTCTCTTTGCAACCATTGAGCAATCAGTTGTTAAAATTCCAATTCGCTAATGTAACAAAAACTTCTTTGGGATGTAACCTACAAACTTAACATGACACATTGCCATATTGCGGCTCTGATTCTGCCCTTAATTAATCTTCTTTTGTAATTTACATCATGCTATGGCTGCATTGGTACCTGTAGCGTTAGAAGATGGGTTAAACTTTCCAAAGATTGGGTGAAAATTGTGAGGATAAGCCTTTGGTAGAAAGAGTTGGATAAGATCATAAGAGAGGTTAGACGTGTCACTGTTTATGAAGTCGCAGGGCAGAGAGCAATGCAAGATGTGATTGAAGACATAGGTAATAGAATAGTGTGTGCACTGGATCTCACACAGGTTGACCGAAGACCTTAAACGTCAGAGAATAACCATCCTCCACAAGATACTTAAGAAATTTGAAAATTAAAATAATGATTTTTTAAAGAGTATTGTAGTAGGCAGTGAAAACTGGTTTCTCATTAACATTCTGGAGTATGGAATGATACCACTTGGATTAGCCATCCAAAATGAAAGGTCACGTAGTGCAAAATTGTGACTGCGAGGGTTACGTCCACAATCATCCTGTCTCGGTGTTTTGCTGCACGGAAACAAATGAATGAAATCACCTCAGTACACTTCAGTCGTCGACTGTTGCAATAACCAAAACAACTGCCGCTCTAACACCTTGCGGGGTATGTATACCTCCCTAGCCATTGTTTCTAGAAAGCCGCAGAACTTCCGAAAACTTTCGCAGTAAGAACAATGGGCAGAAATCTCTTTAGCCTCTCTCTGTCTCTCTCTTTCCTGCCCATGCGCCCGGCTCCGGCTTGTGGCAGCTGTACAACAATGCCACACGGTGACAATATGCTGGGCAGTTCATCTGGGTGAACTGCATTCAGTTGTCTTCCTGAAATAGAAATCATAAATATTATCCTTATACGAGGTACGTCCAGAAAGTAAACTCTGTTTGGTAATAAAATTAAATTGTTTACAGATGTTGAAAAATTAATAATTGCACAAAATTCTACAGCTCTTAAACTACTTTTCCACATAACTGCCAAAATTTTGATGTCATTTGTCATAGCGAGGCACAAGTTTTTGTATGCCTTCTTCATATAAGTTTGCCACCTGTGTCTTCAACCAGTTGGAAATATTTACCTTTAGTTCTTCGTCATTGTTAAAGTGTTGACCGCCAAGGAAAGATTAGAGATGCAGAAACAGATGAAAGTCGCTAGGAATAAGGTCAGGGCTGTACGGGGGTGGTCAAACACGTCCCAGCCAAATCCATGTGGGATGTTTTTTGTCGCATTTGCAGTGTGTGGTCGTGCGTTGTCGTGAAGAAACACAACTTATGACAGCATTCCTCGGCGTTTATTCTGTATTGCGCGGCACAATTTCCTAATTGTCTTGGAATAAACGTCTGCCTTCATTGTTTGACCACGCGGTAAGAAATCAATGAGTAAGTTTTCTTTCCTGTCACAGAACACTGTGCACATCATTTTTCGATGTGTCAGGATTTGTTTCGGCTTAACCTTTGCTGGGAATGAGGTGTGCTTCCATTCCATTGATTGACGCTTACCTTCAGGGGTGTCATAGGAAACCCAAGTTCCATCTCCTGTGACTACCTGTGTCAGAAATTCTTCGCCGCCTTCATCATAACGGATCAAAAACTGAAGTGCACTACCCACCCGTTTTGTTTTGAGTTGCTCAGTAAGAATCTTTGGCAATAAAACCTGAGCAACGTTTACGAAATTTCAGTTTTTCGGTAACAATTTCATGAACTAGTGAGCCTGCGATTTGGGGACATTCCATAGCGGGAGCACTAATTGTAAACTTGCGGTTTTCCTGGATCTTGTCATCAATCGCGTGAACCAGTTCTTCTGTAACCAAAGATGGACGCCCACTTCGTTCTTCATCGTGCACTTCACTACGTCCTTCATTGAACTGTAGGACCCATATTCTCACCATTGTATCACTCATCGCATTTTGTTCGTAAACATCGCAAATTTGCCGATAAATTTCAATTGGTTTCATTTTCCTAGCACTCAGAAACCGAATCACAGATCTGATTTCACAAGCGGCGGGATTTTCAATCAACACCGACGTTGTACACAGGCACAACAAAGCGTACGTGGCTGACAACGATCTCACAATGGCGCACATTTCTTCTCCTTGATACATAGCGTCTACCGCGCATGTGCGGAACTGCGATCGCGGCGCTACGGCGGAGATAAATTGAAACAGAACTTACTTTCTGGACGTCCCTTGTATATAGACACCCATTACGCAGTAAACTTCTGGAAAGGTCATAACTCTGCAGCAGAATAACCGCATCATTACCTGTTTTGCATCCCTATGGAGAAGATCAGGATATACGGGTGGGAAAATCTTCCAAATTCCTTCTACAATCTAAATTTACACCACCCCCACAATCTCTTCAATTGCTGGCAAAGCCAATGCTAGGGAATTATTGAGGGTATTTGGAAAGCAGTGAGTCTGCGGACAGCTGGAACACAGTTCTATCCTAAGGATATTTTTAAATTTGCTAAACGATGGGTAAAAAGGAAGGAAAGAACTAGAAGCTATGTTGAAAATTTACAGAAAGGTCTTTAGGTTAGGATTATGTACCTTTTTGTGTAAAAATCTAAGAATTTTTAAGAATTGCTGCTCCTGACTTTCCGAATGACTTTCTTAGAGCATCTTTCTGAGGTATGCATAGCTTCAAAACAAAGGACTTATGGGCATAGGGTCTTGCAATACTATTTGAAAATTTGTAGGCATTATGCTGATTAATCCTTTATATTCAGCTACCACTAACTAGCAAATGGAAGTTGAAAGTTTCAAAAAGTTTGATTTTACTAGTTGAAATATTTGTGTACATATGATTGATGTCTACATGCGCGGTTAACTGTAAGTTTTGCTTTTTCTCGCTTTGAGCTGTATCCAGCACTTTTGTATTGCACGCATGCTATGCATGGCTTTATGTGTCACGATGAAGAGCATCACAGTTGGCACATCCCTATTGGGATTTCGTGCAGATTCTTCTGCTGTGTTGCAGTGAGTGGGACCAGCATGATCGGTAGCGACGACCGTTTGGAGGATCGGTCTCTGGATTCCTTGGACACGCAGCCGACTATCGTCCCACCAGGTCCCCCGCAGGTGCAGGAAAGCCTGGAAGAGGAAGATGTGCCCGGAGTGGAAGAGTGTGAAGTCGGCGGCAGCAGCGTTCCAGTAGCAACGTCAACCAGTCAGGCAGTATACCCTCCCGACCTCTTATCCTTCCCACCAAGGGCCAACCAGGTATCTCCTGCAGGTAGCAGCACCGCCTCCACCGCTCCTGATAGCACCCGCCTCCTAGCCCAACAAAACCTCCAGTCCCCGGTACAGTCTCCCACCTATGCTCCACAGCAGCCCACCGGATCGATACCTTATTCTCGTTCCGCTTCCCATTTCTCTCCCGTAGTGATTCCTCGCCAGGGCTTCGTCACGATCCCTAGGCGACCTCGTGTCCCATCCTGGAGTAGTGCTCCCACGTCTGGTGCCGCCGAAGGCTTGTTCAAATTTGAACCTTTGTACGACAATTTGGGACCCAGAACCTCTGCGGATGGCAGTTCCGTCTTATCACTCAACAAGACCGAACAGATCCCCGCTTCCATAAGAGGGCGTCCTCTGCCACCAACACCCACCCAGTCCAGTTACTACACTCCCTTAGAAGAACAGGATATGCAACAATCCCCCAAGTTGACTAGGATAGGACGAGGCAGCCTGCGGAGGAACAACAGCCTGGTGGGTGCTCCGCCAAGACCAAAGGACGTAAAACGTCGTGACGGCGGAGACTACTCATCGACCAGCAAGAGGAATTCCTACGCCGGTACTCTTCCAGTGAGCAACAGAAGTTCTTACGTCGGATCACCTACGGATTCCAGCTCTTTCATCCCTCACCCCAGTAATGTGTCTAACGGACAGCTACAGGACTGCAGAGATGCAAAGTTGCCTCCCTTGCCGCCCCCCAAACCCAAGAAGAAGCCTGTGCAGACTGTTGTCACTGGACCACTGTTTGAGGACGATGGTGAGGATGGTACCGAGGTTTAAGGATACCTGCCATTCTTTGAAAACAACAGCAGGTCCTGACTAATGGGCTGAGTTGAGGCATTTACATCTGAGCATTTCGAAGTTGCAAGGTCACTTCTAGTTCCAAATAAATTTTGTAAAGCCAGCATATGGCCACAAAAGCTGCAATTTCTAGGGTACACAATTAAAATATTTTATTCTCAGACATTGTTCGAACGTAAACATATTTATTCTTTATATTATTTTAAAGCTACGAAGAGTAAGCATACGTATATACATCTGGTTCAAAATTAACTTGAGTGTTCCATTAAACATATAAACTCATAAATAGCAACTGAAACTAATTTGCACTACAAGGAGAAATAAAACGGTTACTTTACATCTTGACATAAGTATTCGAACAGAGAACAGCTAGTATTTAGTTATCAACCCCTTTCTTTGAATTACTTCTGATAGTTGTTTGGGCATTGTCTATGTGTTATTAAGTGACTGCAGAGTCCATATTTCTCCTCCCTGTTTGAAGATGTTCGTTCAGATGGTACTTGCTTCTGATGTGAGGCTTCCTCACACGTTCCTCGAGTTGCTTCAAGGTGTTTCTTTATAAGATTTAAATGTGTAGATTGGGGCGGTTGTCTTCAAAGTTTGAAGAGTGTTGTACATGATCCAAAGCCTTATAATTTCAGCAGTATGCTTTGGATAGTTGTCTTTCTGTAAGTAATAATCATGTCCTAATCCCAGCTTCTCTACACTCTTTTAAAGATTGTTTCAAGAATCTTCTTGTATTCAAATTTGTCCATGATGACATCTATGAATACCAGTTCCTCAAAGCCAGATGAAGCTGTACAGCCCCATACTATCACACTACTGCCACTATGTTTCCCTTTAGCTACCATGTTCTTGGGTTCCCATTCTGTATTTCGCAGTCTCCACAATTTTAAGACGTCCATCACTGTTGTATAAGCAGAATTTGCTCTCGTCCGACCAGAGAAACTTATGCCAGAGTTCTCATGGTGTCACCACATGCTGTTTAGCAAATTCTATACGCCTTTTCTTATATACCTTATTAACATATGATTTCTTCCCAGGAACGCGAGCATTGTATAATACCCAGTATTGTTTAAAACCCGTTCAACTATTCTGGTGTGAACCACAGTGCCAGATTATTACTCAAGGCATCCTCTAATTTCCGATGCAGTGACTTTCAGATTACGCTTCGCCATTTTTATTTGCCTCTCTCTCTGAGGTGAGTTTAGTAGGAGCGCCATTTCTAGGTGTATTTATAACAGTATTTGTCTGTTTGAAGCTTTGAATTATGCAGAACGTTGCAATTTTGCTTCAGTTAATGGTTTTGGCAATTTCAGAGAGAGATTTGTTTGTACATGTTTATCACGATATTCCTGTCTGCCACCGGTGTCTCCTTACCTTGTCTCGAGGCATAGCATAAACAAATCTGCTATGTTGTAGGGGCGTCGAACCACCATTCTCTCTGTTCAATTAAGTACGTTCGAATACTTATGTCCTCCAATAAGAGGGGCAATAGAATAAATACAGTACAGATTGTGTAATATATACATGCCAAATTATATTTTACATATTTTTTCCGAGACACATGTTCAACAGTTCAACGCTGCCAAATACATATTACAGTGTTTATAGTATGTGCAATGTTACACGTCGCATTATTCGAATGCTTCTGTCGGCCTCTGTATATAAGCTGGAAGGTGTACATATTTCGTTCTTTCGAGATAGGTTTCGATGCGTACGTAGACGGGGTATAAGGTATGTTGTGTGCATATTTTATAGATTTATAGAGCCCAGCACCGTGCACATCCGTGAGAAAATAACGCTGGAAGTATAAGATCACGTTTTTTGCAAGTAAAATGTGCGCTCTCTTTCCGGTGAAGCCGCAAATATTTTACCGCATCAAGTACTGTTTAACTTCGAAGACAGTTGTAACTTTTACTTTTAATTAAATGTTTAATTAGGTATGTTAAACAGAATTATTAGTGTTTGAGTAATTATTAAGTACCAAAAGCATGCTTATGTGGTCAGTACTTCTCATGCTTATGGTTGACACTCAGATTTCTTGGTACCATGAAGATGACTTCCCAGTGATTTCGAAACCTAATTTGGCTCAGAGAAAAGGCGTGTTTTTACTGCTGCTCAGCCCAGAAGATATACAGTATATTTTTTTCCTCCCTTCGCCAGTATTATAAACAATGTAAACAATACAACAGCTTCTGTCTTGAACTGGACCGCCCAGTTACCTTATGTCCTAGAGCTCAAAGGATCCTATGGCGTGTGTCAGTGGTGCTTCGGAAAACATGATCTCATGTTGGTGCTGGGTGTCCTAACGTGAAGTGACAGGGTAAACACATGTATGTATACATAAAGAATGAGAACCAGGAACAAGAAGGTGCAATGTCTTGCGCCCCCCAAAGCTATTTACTATACAGTGCCTTGAGAATCTGATAGATCTAATGTGCACGCACGAATGTGTGTATGAGCGTGTGGATCTGTAGAAGTGTGTCTGAGTTGTTGCAAGACTTTTTTTTCCTTGTATGTTTCACATTCCTCATAATAATTCAATACAATAATAGAGAAAATTTACATAATGTAGCCAAAAGCCCCACCTGGAAGGGCACGATCCGTTTTTCCCAATCATATTCCTCTTGTTCCTGTTTTGTTTTTTCGAAATGATAAGCTTGATCTGAGATATATTTGTACATAGGTGAAGCTAATGTTGCCAGACCAATAAAATATAGGACATTATTGTTCATGAATGCTTTTACATTGAGTTAACATTTCAAAGACTGAAAATAAAGCTATTTTTGTTATTATTGAAATTAATCATGTTTAATGGTTATGCTTTGATCGTGATGAAGGCTTAAGATGTTACCTGTGCATCGATGCATACGGCTTCTTTAACTTGGGCTCCAACGAATATGAATTGGCCTTAGCAGTTCACAGTTTTGTACAGAGATGTATTAGAAAAATGGAACTAATAATTAGATATCACTGACAGAGGCCTGTGAGTAATGATGGAGAGGTAGGGTGCTAGAAACAATAACGAAATTGGTTATAATAGTCTATTATGACATTCTGGACGATTGAGTAGTCAGATGTTAATTGTTTTGACCAACCAAACAGCTGTTCTTAGTCATAACAGTCGAAGAAATAAATGACTGAAATGGCATTAAAATGAGCCAGGGACCATAGTGCTTTTTCTTTCTTATTTTTTAATTTACGTCCTCCAACGTTAAGTCATATCGGATATGAATGGAATGGGTGAAATTATGCTCAAATGAGCCAAGGGTTCATAGAGCTCAGAGTTACCCGACATTCGTCTTTCAAGATAAGGGAAACCCCCGGAAATACCTTATCCAGGTAACTCACCCTGACCAAGATTCGAAGTCGGGACCCCTTGAACGCGAGGCAGACACGCTACCACCACGCTACCAAGGGGGACCCATAGTGCTTAGTTACCCAATGTCCATATTTGAAGATAATGGAAAGCGTGGATAATATGCCTTATTCAGATGACCCACACTGGCCAAGATTCAAACTCAAGACCTCTTGAATCATAGACAGACCTACGCTACAGACACGGAAGGCAATTGGGTTAATGTATTGTTTGAGAACCAAAAAGTTGGGATGTTAGATGATTGTTTCTTAATAATAATAATGATAATGATATTAATAATAACCATATGGGACAGCGAGAATACGTTTCCATTGCTATAAATTCTAATAACAATAACAAAAAGAGGTCATGTATATAATACTTCAGATTTCCGAATTCCCAGTACATTCTTCCCCGCATTAAAATATAAAAGCCCAGTTGAAATTGACATACTTTATGATGGAAAATAAATCTCATGAGGGAAATAAATGTCATCATGTCCGGCACTTTAAATAACTAAATTAACTATTGAGAAAAACGTGCAATTCCGTTGGAGAATTTAATGTAATGCAGGCACCTTAGCCATGGTAGTTCAATGTTAGGACAACAGAAGATCCATGGTTTAAGTCAACTTCGCAATACGGCGATCTGATATTTCATTTACTGCATTGCCTCAACGAAGAAGGTGGATGGGGTGTCGTAAAGTTTTAATTACTACCCTTTAACAAATGTGATGTAGAGCTTGTGTTGACCTGTGCTCGTTAGCTCTTCTTATAGTCACCATCCAGATTTACACATTTTCCCCAGGGTTTCATGACCTTCTGAATACCTTGATTGTATAAGTCTGCAGAATTCGCTTTAAACCACTCTTCCACTTCGTTAATGACGTCATTTGTGTTGTCAAATTGCCGACCACGCATCGGATTCTTCATTTAGGGGAAGAAGAAGTCACTTGGTGCGAGATCAGGCGAATAAGGCCTGATCTGTAAGGTTTTCAAGCCAAATTGCCTTGTTTTGTAAACTGCAACTTGAGGTGAATGACCTGGTGCATTCTCAGCCAGAGGACGAACAGTTTTGGAGAGCATACCGCGTTGTGTGTTAATCAGAGATGCTGGTAAAATCTCCAGAAGATTGCAGTGGTGTCTGGCAGTGATGGTTTGACGCTTGGCAAGATAATCTCTAAGGATGACTCCACGACAGTTCCATAGAACTGAAAGCAATACCTTACCAGCTGACTGCTGCAGTTTGCCCTTTTGTAAGGGGGGAATCGGCAAGTTTCCATTCCATGCTCATGGTTTTTGTCTCTGGATCATACTGATAGATCCAGCATTCATCCATGATTACCATATGACCAAAAAAGCATCGTCATCCTGTTCCAACAACATCAACATCTGTCTTGAAAGGTCACGCTGTGTTTGTTTTTGGAAAGGGGTTAGCAAACGTGGAACCCAACGTGCAGACACCTTAGGCATGTGCAGTTCGTCATCAATAATTTTCCACACACTACCATAACTAAGATGTTTCTCATTCATGATACTTTGGATGGTTGCTCGTCTGTCTTCCAGTATTATTACACTCCACTTTCTTCACTGTCACAGCATCGTCTGTCATTGACTGTGTACCAGCTCTTGGCTCATCTGTCAGGAACATGTGACCAGTTTGAAAATTCCTTTGCCACCTCACAGCACTTACTCCTCAGTCAGTTCTGGCACTCACTGTAAAAAAAAAATATTCCAACAATATGTCCCGAGACATCAATGGTGATACTGAAAAAAATTCAGAACTCTAGCATAAAAACTACCGGGTGATGGTTAAAACTTGACACCTTCTCCAAAAGATAATTATTGCTATAATTTCTTCTGTCTTCTGTTTCTGGTGGAACTCATTTTTCGCTACTATAATAAGCGGAATGTTTCGTTGTCTCTGTCTTCAAAATAAAATAACTAAATTATATTTTTTTTTTGTCTGCAGAGGTGATCGCATGATCTAGCCATCCGGAACGCTGGTAGCAAAATTTCGTGAGTGCTTATAGTAGAGAATTACATTCCCAGGGTGGATTGCAGAAACGCTTACTTGTTTTGAAGCCTAGAAATGCCTGGCTAAGGTTATGTGAATACCGAAACCACAGCTAAATAGTGTTTTCCTATACATTAAAGGTAGTTTACCACAGTGGGTTGTTTGATTCGATTTACACTTTCGTCACGTTATACAATACAATAGCTTCAGTAAACCTTTCACCACGAAAAGAATTTTGCTCCATCCGTAAATAAAGTATCGCTAGTGTATCATTCATAATAGTCAAACAGAAATCCTATGCAACTTAAAACTGTATGCCACCTAAGAAGCAATAGCAGAATTACAAAGAGCAGCAGAAGTGATTAAAAGTTTACAGAAAATAACAAAGTACCAGTAACTAAACTACAACTACTATAGGTTTGCATTAACAAAATATTTTCTATGAAGTTCTGACGTTGGTTAAAATGTCCTATGACCTTCAAAAGGTATAAAAACCCAATTGTTCAGTTACATGCAATTAATCGACTTTCTACTTTGTTGTGGTTGTCAATATGCATTCTAGACGTCGGTATATTCTAAACCAAAGTGTTGCATATTATTTCGCTTCCCGTTCCTGTACCCGTTATCAGATTACTGAGAACAGGTCATCGCACATGAAAACTATTGTTAAGGAGTGTTTATCCATCATGTTAAAGAAGGAGAATTGGTTAATCAGGCTTGAAAACAAAAATATGACTTTATTTAAACAGTTGAAGTAATAACTGCTTACTGTGCTTCGTTTTTAAAAGAGAGTCTGATATTTTTGAGGTTATGTGCACACTACCGAAATGCAAAAGGTTGCTTTACCTTAATTTAGGTGCACTTTTCTTAGAAACCATGCAACACAGTAATATGATCCAACTGTTCTGAACTCTTCTCATTTATGTTGTTATAAATTGTATTAAGTGTGGTTGTCTCTTTTAAGAATTTAAATTTTTATGAATATAAACTTGGTAGTTTCAAAACTCGGTAACTCGTTTTCTTTTTATTTTAATAGCTCGATTTCTTAACCTTTGTTGCTTTAAACCAAGAATGTTTGAGCATACTTGACAAATATTAATTGAAGGTAGTTATGTTTAATATGCACTTGGAGCAAATTTTTCCAGAGTTTTATACGACAGAGAATATTGTAGACAGTATTATTGTAAAGATACTGGTTTGATAAAATGTTTAGTAAGCTACGGTTGTGAAAATTGTGTTTGCTAAACTATGGAAAAATAGCCAGCTTCCCACAGAAATTTTTACTTGCTCGCTCTGAGCTTGCAGTGCACACGACTCCGAGCATGATATTGCGCCACCAGCATTCATCTCACACTACTTCGTTAAGAAATGTTCCACTACAATCATGATACACACATCCCCATGTCGTAACTGATTTGAAATTTCTCCAATATTCATCTAGCTCTCTTTTTAGTTTCAGAAACATGACAGTCAAGCTATGGAATTTGGGCAGGTGTTTACCAATATTGTTGCTGCAATTTTCTCAAAAAGTTATCTATATAATATGGACATGTGTTTTTATTAGAGTCATCTGTTTAAAACAGATGCACTTAAAAACTGTAGTTTAAAATTGCAGGCATGTTACAAATTTTAGGCAACTGAAATCTCTACAAATTTGAGTTTTTGAGGTTAGGTTTTCACATTGTTGATATTCACTATTAATGATGAATTAATTCACAGGAATTAGTATTGCAAGAAAGAGGACAAGTTTTATGCAGTCTAACACTACGTTCTTCTGTAGAGAAGTTTCATTTGTCTGATAGAAAATTGAAATACATTTATGCCTTAGAAAAAATGAGTTTTATAATCAATTAAAACTTAAATGGTTTCTCACACGAACCTAGACATGTAATAGATATATGTGGAATTAATTTTATCCCTAATATACTTTAAAAACCTCACGATCTACGTCCATAACTAAATCATTTTGTCCCTGATTATTTAATTGTGATTTAAAGTGTAGAAAGATTACGGCCTCTAACAGTGAAGGAAAATCTAGGGATGATGAAGAAAAGCTTACAACGATTGAACATTTAAAGCTAAAGAGTAACTGATGTTGACCATATGGCCTAAACGAATGTCTGTTAACATCTTAAGACTTTCTAGCGTGATCAAAGTATAGGATCTTGCAGATATATGATGTTATGGAGAAGTGTGAATGGTTCATATAAACAACTTTTAGATCTCTGCAGAGTATATTTTATTTTCCTTGAGCGCGTGCAGTATTCTGTGGAAAAATTATTGTCAATATAACTGAAAGTGTTTTTTGAAGATTTGAGCTGAATAAGAATAAATAATTTATCAAACGTCTACAATGACTTGTTTTTTTATTTGAACGATGTGTTTCTAAAGGTAAGTAAAACTTTTTTATGAATATTATTATAGAACCTAGGTTGTTGATAGGTAAATTTGTAGTTGAGATTTGGATAACATAAAGGATTAAAATTGGTTTTATGTTTAAAATCCCTGAAGACTATTAGCTTAACTTACATGTTCTGTGCTTTGCTCTCTGTGGAATGTGTTTGTAAACAGCAAGCTCACAAATTAAAAGTTGGCACTTAATTATATTCTAATTATGGAATTTGAGGATTTCGAATTTACTATTTCAAATTAGCATTTTTCTCAAGAATTCCTTCAAGAATTTTGATTAAAGATGTTTTAATGATGCACGAAATTTAGGAATGTACTGCATTTTCTTGAGTGTGCTTTTCACTCTAATGAGTTTTGCATAATCTGAACTGTAAGGTATTAGCCAAATCTCATAGATCTAGTTAAAGAATACATTTTTTTCTGTACAGTTTACCATTTCAGAGAAGAACTTTGTTATAGGTTTCAATTTTCCAACATCTACGCTTTTCTCAAATGGAAGGTAATTGGGGATTTCATTACGGTGGGGTTTTGGTACGTAGGCCACCATGCTGAACCCATTGTTTCTATGCCACCAAGTGGGGGCACCCCGGGAGGAAGGATTAGGCGATGGAGACAGAGAGCGGCCTACCCAAGGGGCTACCACAGTACAGTTGAGCCAGAGGTTCTACCCCCATTAGTCCTGAACCCGTAGGAACTGGACCCGGGCCTCCTTCAACCAGGGAGTATCCGAGCTGTCCCAAAGGGCACTCGGCGTCCTTCGTGGGGCTTTCCATAGGGCAAGACATAGAGACTAACAAGCCCCCCCCCCATCTGGTCCTATGGACTCAAGACGAGATGGAAGTGGATACGCCACTTACGCGCGTCAACACTCAGGGTGAAGACTACCGAAAAACCTCGGTGGGGCCGCCTGGTGATCTAGCTAACCTTCTACTAGCTCTGCAGGCTAGTACCCGGGAGACTTAATGGCTTCCCTCAACCCCGTCCGAAGACTTACCCGATTCCCACGGCTATCGGGAACACACTGCCCCCTGGAGTCCATCCCAATCCAAACAACTCCAGAAGGAGGGGCTCGGCTGTTCGGCCCGAGGTTCCTCTAGTAACGCCAGAGGTACCACGAGTGCTAAGGTTCCGCAGCGCCCGCACTTTGGCAGCTGAAAGGGACGGATCCCTTCCCCTACGGGAGCTACCACAGTACATAGGATAGGGTCCCTACAGTGTACTTGGATAGACACCTCCCCAGACATGCCAGGACAACGCACCCACTCCCCTACAGCGGAAACCCAGCAGCCAAGCCCTAATGGTACCAGGCAGGCGATCCGAGCCCCAAAGGTCTTTGGCTGGTGGTACCGAAATGGCCCCAGCAGAGCAGCTGAGGCCGGCATCCGACCCACCGGAGGAGAAAGTAGTTTTCCTTAGAGCATATCCTGTCATGCACCGCCGAGACTCCCGCCGACACTTCTACCCTGAAAGAGACCACCAGATGACAGATGATCTGAAATGAGAAAGGAGATGAAATGGAGGGACAGCAAATTCGGGGGATGTAATTTACTTACCCGGCATTCACCTAGCGACCCGGGAAAACCCCCGAAAAACCTATGGTTGAGGTAGGTCGGCAACGAGAATCGAACCAGGGCGTCCCGAATGTGGGCCACAGACGAAACCGCCTGAGCCATCCCGCTCGGTCAAATGGAAGGTAATTTTCTTCTCGTTTTCACAGTAAAGAGACAAGCTGTTGAAACATTTGACTGCTTTTTCTTGTTTGCATAAATACAAAGAAATAATTAATAAAATTAACTATACAAGTGTCTCTCTCATTAATACAAGAAGTTGTAGTTCAGAAAGTAGTGCATCTAATTTTTCTATTTAAAGTTAAGACTCCTACATCCTGTGTAACCCTTGGCCAAATTAGCGTAATGAAATTGGAATAAAATGTATATATCAACCCATTTTAGAGATAACATATGAAATGTAAAACAAAATTATAACTTTAGCACAGCATTTTGAAACTATTTACACAAATTTATAAGCTTTATAAGCTATTTATTGTTCTACTTAAAACACATTCTCTTTTACGTCTTCCCATTTCGAAGTGACTTCTTTAAGATTTGGGAGGAAAGATGTTTGGAATTTATAAAGTTATTATGTAATTTACGTGTAACGCGTTTAGCTTCTGTAATAGGCGATTCTAAAAATCATTTCCCCAAAGTAGTTCTCACTTCGCTATCAAAGCTTCCATAGCCAATATTGACTTTATGATTACTTTTAGGAGGTAACCATGGAGTGTTTCTGTGTAATAATTAGAATTAGACTTGGTCAGATACACAAGGGCTCCCAGCCACTGGAGCTAAGCATTACATGTAGACCAGTATTTTGGGGAAACTGAGATGGATGCATTTTAGCAATACCTGGGCCCCTAAAGATTCCAGAATGTCACCGGTTCCAAATACAATAAATTCTAACTTATAGGCAAATGAATTGTTAACTATTTACACTTCTTAACTAGGGTACACCTGGGCTGTGTTGGATTATGGTACGGAGGGCACTAGGCAAGGAGTTGTAGCATTGGTGTATTGTACTTATCTCCCAAGAGGGGCATTCCGAAGAGGAAGGATGAGGAAAGGGGAGGCAAGAGGGCGGTCGTTAAAAGGAGTAAGGCCAGTGCAGAGGAGAGGGTTCATACGAGGGCTGTTCAATAAAGAATTATCATAATTTTTATGGTCATAATTTTTCGCACTAATATTCAATCTTATTGTATACTGTAAGCTTAATGTGAAGGAAACACACCGTAGTAGTTTCATTGTTGGTACTAATGCTTCCCGCCTATGATAACCAGGCAAGGTCAGACATGTTCAGTATCGCCTACCGCTGCAATGGGGGTAACAATCGAGGAAGAATATGCGGCTTAGAAATTCTGCTATCGTCTCAACAAATCATCACTTGAGGCTTATACAATGTTACAGGAGGCCTATGGAGAGTGTGTCCTTCTCTACTGCACAGCTCGAACGTGGTTTAAAATGTTTTAAGAGGGGAGACAATCAATTTCAAAGGAAGGTGGACCCGGTGCTCCGGTTACTGCTCTTACGGAAGAAAACATCAACACTGCTGCCATTGTGAGAGAGGATCGAAGATCAAAGAATTACCTTAAGATCACTTTCTGAAATACTGAACATTTCATTGGGTGCCACCCACACGTAGGTGACACAAAAATTACACTTGAGACGTGTTTGTACTCGATGGGTTCCAAGGCTGTTAATTTCCGAACAAAAGAACATTCGCATGCAGGTCTGCATGCAGTTCAAGTTGATGTTAGAGCAAGATCCGTAGTTTCTATCAAACGTAATCACTGCTGGCTACATCATTTTGATCCTGAGAGCAAACACCAAAGCTCAATGTGGAAATCTCTTTCATCACCAACAGCCAAAAAAGCAAAAGTGGTTGTTTCTGATGGGAAAGCTATGGTCATTTCATTCCTTGATATTCGTGGGATGGTTTTAAGCATGTTGCACCTGCACACACATCAGTAACTGGACAATATTACAGGGATATCCTAAAACCATTGTAAGTCCATATAAGGCCCAAAAACACATTTCTGTGAAGCAGGCTGGATGCTGCACCACGATAATGCGCGGCCGCATATTGCCAATGTTGTTGCTGAATATCTTGCAAAAATCAGTTTGAAGTGCGTCCCTCACCCTTTCTACAGTCCGGATTTAGCCACATGTGACTTTTTTTATTCCCTAACTTGAAGAAACTCCGTCATGGGAGGCATTATCCATCATAAGCAGTGGTGAAGCCTGCGGAAGCGATTTTGAAGGTTCACTCAAAAAATGGTTTCCAGTATGTCTTTGAAGACTGGCAGACACGCTTGGATAAGTGAATCGCATTCGTGGGAGACTATTTTAAAAAGGAACATTAAAAATTGTGATCATTCTTTATTTAACAGCCCTCATTCAATTGATCAGTTCGAAACTCCGGGCAAACCAGTACAGCCAACATCCATCTACAGTGGTCCTGAAACGACGCCCCCGCAGGAGGGTCCGGAGAATAGAGCGTATTTTCGCCTATATATCATCCTGCCATGCAGCACCGACACTTCTACCCTGAAAGATGATGTGAAATAATGGAAACGAAATGGAAGGAAATGAAATTGGGGATGCAATGGATCTAACCAGCATTAGACTGGTGTCCCGGGAAAACACCGAAAGAATCCAAGGGTTAGATAGGGAATTCAACTCGTACCTACCAAATGTAGACCACAGAGAAAATCGCTTGAGCCATCTCCTCTGTTGGGTACACTTGAATCTCACGAGTATTTTAAAAAAAGTGCAGCTTGAGAAACTCAACACTTCAAATTTATATTCGAGCTAACTAAAACTTTTATTACACTTTAAGACGATCGTATACTAAACTTTCATTCACAGTTCCACATACGAGGGCTGATCAACAAATCCTGAGACTGAATATTTTCACAGATGTTTACTACTGCAATTCAGTGTTTACATGATCTTTTTCAAAGTAGTCCCCCTGCTACTTCATTGTACTTTTTATAGCGTCTCTGCCAGTCCTTGAATACGTGCTGCAGATCATTCTTTGTCAGGTCCTTGAGAATCACCTAACTTTTCTTGAGTACTGCTTCAGAGTTCTCAAATCGAATACCTCTAAGCTTCGATTATGACCGGTCATTTATCACCAGTACTATGAGTCATTGCTGCATCCTGAAGGAAAACAAGCCAGCACAGTGTGGAAATCGCCAGGTTCTCTAACACCAAAGGCAAAAGTTGTTCCATGTGCAGGGAAAGTATGCTGATCACGTTTTTTCACTGTAATGGAATGATTTACCAGCATGCACTTCCCCCTCACACTACTGTTACAGCAGCATACTACACGTCAGTATTGGCTACACTGAGGAAGGACATTGCAAAGAAACGACCAGAGCTTTCTCGGACTGGGTGGCGGCTTCATCATGCACGGCCTCACGTCGCAAATCAAGTTATGCAGTTTCTGGCTTGATTCAGCATTACCTGTGTACCACATACGCCTGATAGCCCCGATATTGTATCCTGTGACTTTTTGTTATTCCCATCTCTAAAGGCAAAGCTTAGGAGTATTCGATTTTGAACTCTGAAGCAGTGGTCATGAAAAATGAGACGCTATAAAAATTGCATTGAAGTAGGAGGGGACTTCTTTGAAAAGGATCATGTAATCATTAAATTGCAGTAATAAACATCTGTGAAAACATCAGTCTGTCTTTATCAGCCCTCGTACACATTCTTGTTCATTTATGGCGTTTAAGGTGTCGGGTGAGGGAGACAACTAAGGATCAGTGAGAGAAATCCAGGGGATGGATGATCAGCTCAGTCACGGAATGAGAATTGAGACCTGTAGATGAACGGAATGAGGACGAAATGGTCGAAAGGAAAGATGATGATGGAACAACTGGCGGAGTAATGGCGGGGGAACCGGAGATCCAGGAGAAACTCCGCCTCATGCGCCGTGTTTCCCACCACAACCTCAATTTGCGTTCGCCTGAGATCGAAATCGGGTGACCTTAATGTGAGTCAAGCGGTCTCACCTTGGCCACGGCGTGGCCGTACATATGTGTCAGAGATCTTAATGTCTTTGTTTTAATTCTGTACATTAAAATATTTCACTTGTTGAACGAATAACCAACACTGGAGTTTTTAAACTTTAAATGAAAACTGCGCCAGAAAGTGAGAGTAAATTCGTTATATTTTCTTGACTTTTTCATTTAAAAAGTATTGGGTTATGAAAACATATATTATAAATAAAATTATCATAAAATCTGAAAAATATTTGTGCAAGTTCCCTAGGCAACCGCTTCTGAAGTTTTACTGGAAATTTAAAGTTAATTGATTAAATATTTTGACGTGTAGCATTTTAAGTAATGAAAGGTATTGTAAATTGGATGATAAAAGGATAATGTAGAATTGAAGTGTACATTAGTAATGTTTCAAAGGCGATTATACTGAAACATTAGTAATTTATGGGCACTAAGTGAAAGAATGGAGTCGAATACCTTTCCTTTCATCAAATTGCATTACGAGTCTTAAGAAGTTCAGAAAACAAAACAGCATCAGATTTAACCAGTTTTGTTGTTCCTTGCAATTCAAACAGCTGAGTACAGTATCAGATCGGAAAAGAAAGACGGTGCATTAGATCTCTCTTGCACTACACAATTTCCATTTCCGCCATCTCATTATAACGTACCATGGCTCCGACATGCCTGTCATAACTGCTTCAAAACTTTGGGATAGAAAATAACAAGAAAGCTTTGAGAAACCAAGAAGATTACCCTTGCCTCCCCTTGCAGGGCAGGTTGCTTCAATTACTGCCAGTTAAGGAATTTCCTATATTAAGGGCCTATGATAAAAAGTATTAAATATATGCCTGGGAAAGTTAGAAAGTAACTAAAATGCTGTAGTTACATCCAAGTTAATGTTTTAAAAGTCTTAAAATGTAAATTGTATAGGTAGAGGTTAAAGTGTAGACAGCAGAGGAGGTACATCTCATGTACTCGATATATGCACAAATATATTACCACCAGGAGGAAGGTATGAAGAAAACCACAGGTAGACAGGGGACAGAGTCGCCCGGATGTCCCTAGCATGTGCTTACATTTCTTTATCCCAGCGGCAAATTGTTCAACCTAAAACACTCCAAGTTCATTGTCAACAAGTATCCTCCCTTCGTGAGAGCAAGACCGAGAAAAACATAAACAATGAGCAATCATCCGTGCCAACTATGCAATACAACCCTAGAGGACGAGTATTTATTCTAATAAAAATAGAATATAAAATTTTCATGTCAAATTATTGCCCTTTATTGTTGCAAAAGCATACGAACTGCACTTCATTTGAATTTAAAAAGTGTTACATTTCTCTCTCTCTCTCTCTCTCTCTCTCTCTCTCTCTCTCTCTCTCTCTCTCTCTCTCTCTCTCTCTCTCTCTCTCTCTCTCTCTCTCTCTCTCTCTCTCTCTCTCTCTCTCTCTTTGCATTTCAGGAACTTCATAAAATTCACGCTTGGACACTTTTACAGGTGGCTCAATTTTCTTGACTACATCTTTAGTTTCATGGTCCATTTCCTCTTTCTGATCAGGCCACATCCACAGACGTCCATTTCTTTTCATGACACTAACTCTCGCATCCTGTTCATCCATAGCTGTAACCCTTCCTGGAAAGAACTCCCTCTCATTCTGCACAATGACGAAATCATCAGCCAACAAGTTTCTCGGATTTAGTGCTGATGCTGCTTTCTGGTTTATTGGAGATGAAGGATCTTCACTGTAAGCAAAGGAAAATGTACTGTTGGAATTCTCCTGATAATGTATGGTACGTCATCATCACTCTTGTCAACATCTGAAATTCTGTTTCTTGTTATTTCTTTTTGTTATAGACTTTCTTGTTGATAGTCCAGAAAACACATTTGGTCCACCTGCTGGGGTGGAATGATTATTCTGTAATTTTGACATGAGTGTGTTACTATGAATATTTTACTTCCTTGCAGCAGAGCTTATGGATAGAGTTTTTGATCTAATTTCTTTTAGAGCGTTTTCTAATGTAGATTTTCGGTAAGATTGTAGTATGGCCGGATTCCTGGCTCCCTTCGGTGTTTTCTTGGCATTTTGTCTATGACAATTTATTATCGGTATCTATAATGAAAGTAAGGCAGCCTGTAGTAAAATACTAAAACTATATTCATTTAAAATGAACATAACTACATAATTTAAAACACCAAGTAAGACAATTTGTGCTTGCATGTGAGTAAACTGCAATGATCAGTTTTGGCCATTTTCCTACTTTTAAGTTTCTACCTAATTCGAAGGAACCCCATAGCTGCCATAGAGCTTATATTTTCGTAATCAATAGCCTAATAATAGTCTAAGTAAGCAAACCTACCTTTAATTTGAAACAAAAAAGTTCTTCACCTCGATCCAGCGAAAACTATACAGACTTCACTAAAAACACGTGCAGAAACGTGTTCACAAATCTTCACAGTACTCCCAACTTTAGAAGAGTAAGCAGTTTATAACACAGTCACAGGTTGTGCCAACCTTATGCAAGTGTTGGAGCATTACTACAACCTTTACGGCATTTTCAAATACCATTCGTCACTGCTTTCTTATTAAACATCTGGATGGTACAAAGTCACCCTCCAGGCACAACGTCAGCCCAGTTGACGGAACTTTTTATGTTGGCAGCGTTCTAGCTGCTACAATTATTGTTAACTGAGATAAAGCTAGTCTGACGAGCTTTTATAGGACGTAAATAAAATTAAATCATTAATTGTGAGAAATGCAGTGGAAAAATTCTAATCTATGCATTAACTTTTGCTTGTGTCAAGGAATATCTGTACGGAGTGTATAGATAGGAGTAGAAATATATAAAGATCTCACATAGAGAGGCTTACTTCTCATCCTACCTAGAAAATGTAAAATTAAACTATTACTACAAATATTTTTGCGGCTAAGATAAAATTATAGAGCAATAAGCTCTTGTACGAGCAGTCATTTGAAGTATGGGCATAGAAAGATAATCAATGTTTCACCTCACTTTTTAAAAATGTTTGTAAAACATTGCGCTGATGAAGTGCTGAATAGAATTAAAGCATACACTTTAATTTATAATTCAGCATGAAGCACAAACACTGTGGCACTTTCTCAGGAGTGTTCGTGACTTCACTGTTACATTGTTTCAGTCTGTCTCCACTGATTCAAATTAAATCTTAAAGGCCTACTCTAGATTTGGCTGTGACGTGTACGACAGCGGTTACGGGGTAAGTGGCAGGAGCTGGAAACCAATCAAGAGTTCTTGAGTGAGAACTGAATTTGGGGTAGAGATCAATGCTGCCACCTAACAAGGGAACATTCGCCTTTGGAGTCGTGTTTGTGTTTCAATAAGGGTTGAATGATGGCAAACTTGCATGCAGCTTATTGGCTGCTAATAGCAACATCAGATTGAGTGAGTGCCAAATGAGTAAAGAATGGTTCAGCTCCAGAACGTGCATGTTTCATTCATTATCGATTACACACAGCAGTTCAAACTTTTTATAACCACTTGAGATTACTCGATACTGCAGCTCTGTGTGTTGAAACTCTCACTGAATATATATATATATATATATATATATATATATATATATATATATATAAATAATTATAATACAAGCCCATGACGTTAAGGCACAGGTTCTTTCCACGTTTTCCTCAGTACTCGTAAGTAGTGGCAGAAATATTTATCTAATTCCATATTTAAATCATTGCCAATTTTTATGGAAACGTTATGAAACTTTTATGCCAACAGATGTTAAAATCGGCGTTAACAAATGTAACGTAAAAACTTTCACAACCCTAACACTACTGTTAAATTTCTTGTATTTCATCAGCTGTTTCCTGAGAATGTTAACAAACACGTGTTATCGCCAAGAAACTTGTAAATGTTACAGCTATAGAAGGCTATGGATGAGTCGCATTATTTTCTGAACGTACTGTGATGCGCTTTTGTTTACATTTTCGTTTACACAGAGCTGAAAAACTGGCGGTGATCAAAATCGTAAACAAAAGCCGTGAGCCAAATTTCTCATCAATGCAGAAAGAATTGTTAATTGAATTGGTGAAGAAGTGTAAGCGTATCGTGGAAAATAAAATGACGGATGCGGAGAATGTAAAAGAGAAAATTTGTTACGTGGAAAAATATTGTAAATGAATTTAATTCGAGTACATGTGTCACTACTACAAGTTAAGTATTTCAGAAAGTAATCTTAAGATAATTCGTCGATTCTCTCTCACAATGGCAGCAGCAGTATTGATGTTTTCTTCCGTAAGAGCAGTAACTGTAGCACCGGGTCCACCTTCCTTTGAAATTAATTGTCTCCCGTCTTTAAACATTTTAAACCACCTCGAGCTGTGCCGTAGGGAAGAACAGACTCTTCATATGCCTCCTGTAACATTGTATAGGCCTTAACCTCAGAGTTGTTGAGACGAAAGCAGAATTTCTAAGCCACATATTCTTCCTCGCGTGTTACCTCCATTGAAGTGGAAGGCGATACTGAACATGTCTGAACTTGCCTGGTTCTCACAGGCGGAAACCAGGAGTACCAACAATGAAACTACTACGGCGTGTTTGTTTCACATTAAGCTAACAGAATGTAATAAGACTGCATTTTAGTGCGAAAAATTATAACCGTAAAAAAATTATGATCATTCTTTATGGAGCAGCCGCCGTATATTTACAGAAGGACCTGTTAATAGCTTCTACCTCTGCCCATGCTTCATCTAGTCCCCATATCTCTGTCGCATGTAGCGGTTGGTTTTCTACTATTACAGAATAGGTCCTTTCAAGCCATTTGACGTTAATGTCAGCAATTACCTTTAAAAAAACAGTAGACTATGTGAAAGCCTGAGAGTTTTTATATAAGGTTGAAAAGAAATGGAACTGGTCATTCAAATGAGTATTAAGAAGGGTATAAAAGTATAAGTTTAAGGGAAATTAGTGGGTAGATAATAAGTTAACAGCCTGTGCTGAACACTTAACCATGTTTCTTGTATTTTTGTGTAAGAAGTTGATTATATTGAATAAATAAAAACATAAACATATGTTTTCAAAATTCTCGTGTTATTGTAATAAATCAGTTATTGTTGTTTACAACCACTACCATGCCTTAATGTCCATCTCACGGAAGGGACGAAGAATTTCCTCCTCCTATTTTCACACTGCACGCCAGAGTGTCAGAAAACGTTACATTACTGCAATAGATAACGCTGGGATAGAACTTTGAAAAACCTTCATTAGTCTCTAATTGACGCATTGTGTATTTAACAGCCGAACACAAACCGGGTTTACGAAGCTACAAGCGGTTTTTATAGCATCGCAGGTAATGCGGTAATAGAATGAATAGACGAGTCAGGCACAGTGCGCGTAGTGGATTTTAATTGTCTTGGAAGGCTTCCATAGCTAATTCAAAACAAATCCCTCGCCATTGTTATCCATGCCCTCATTATCCTGCGGAACTCCGGCGTGAAACAGTAACGCTGTTTACCCACAGGAAGGATCCTGCCCCTTTTGTTATGCAATACTTCTTAGTGGTAATAAGGAGCAGTCCGATAGATTAAAAACTTGAAGGTCAGGAAGCGGGGTTTATAATGTTACGAAAACAATGCCCGGATTACAGGCGTGAGCTTTACTGTAGAACAAGACCTCTGCTAGACAAAACAGCCTTTAGGTTTACAAGGTTTATATTGTTTTTGTTTAATACTGACATCTCAAAGGTGGTAATCCTAAATTGGTAGTACAGGATCGGGTAATATACCAAGTGATTCAGAATCTCTGCAGAAATCATGCCTGACAAATACGTTTGCTTTTATTTTCCCCACTACGTAGAGTCAGTAAACAAAGAAAGTATTCTTTTTGAAAATTAATTGTTCTTTCACACTAGCCGTGTGTGGGACGCACTATGAAAGGGTAGAGTCAGACGAAAAATTCAATGCCATAGCCGGGATTTGAACCACGGATCTTCTGGTCTCCGCCCAGCCGCTCTAACCATTAAGCTACCATGACTAACTTGCCAAAACGACATTAAATTCTCCAACGGACTCGTGTTTTTCCCGTTAAATCACTAGGAGTTCTCATAAACACATGAGACAGCTACCTTAATGACGACTTACTATACCGTAAGTACTTTGAGGACTGGACTTTATATTTCGGACCACTATTAAAAACAATTAATGGAAATTAATTGTTCTTTCACACTAGCCGTGTGTAGGACGCACTATTAAAGGGTAGCTCAATGGCTAGAGTGGCTTGACGGAGGCCAAAATATCCCTGGTTCAAATCCCGGCTATGGCATTGAATTTTTCGTCTGGCTCTACCCTTTCATAGTGCGTCTTACACATACCTAGTGTGAAAGAACAATTAATTTCCATTAATTGTACCTAATAGTTGTCCGAACTGTAAAGCCCAACCTTAAAGTACTTAAACGTTGTAAGTCGTCATTGAGGTAGTTGTCTCATGTGTTTATGAGAACTCCTAGAGTTTACCGGAAAAAATACGAGTCAGTTGGAGAATTTAATGTCATGTTGGCACGTTGGCCATGGTAACTCAATGATTAGAGTCGCTGGACGAAGACCAGAAGATCCCTGGTTCAAATCCCGGCTATGGCATTTAGTATTTCAGTCTGGCTCCACCCTTTCAAAGTATTGTTTTCTTTGTTTCATCTTCTGTTTGTATACCGCCTCGGCAGCGTAGACGGTAACGTGTCCGCCTTACTCCGCCTTACTCAAGCTCCTGAGCTTGGACCTCGGCCAGGGTGTTTAACTCGGTAAAGTTCTTGTGAGATTTCCCCTTGGTCATAAAGATGAATGTCTGGCAACTTAAAGCTCTAAAGACCCTGGGCTCATTTGATAGTCATTTCTTATCACCCATTGCATTTATCTCCGACATGACTTAATGATGTAGGACAGAAATTCAAATATAAAGCTGCTTTAAAATTAATTTGAAATTGAAAACTGGTATTTAAATTCAAATTCTTTCTTGACAAATATATGCCAACTTGTTTTTATCCACGTTTGCTATGAGCAGTGTTTTCTGGTATAAATGACCAGTTTTCTTAAGTGGTATTGAAAATGCCTGAATTACACTTTAGGACAATTAAAAGCAATCTAAACGCTTTGATATGGAGCTTCTTTGGGGCTACTAGCATGGATACTTAAAAATAAAGCATTGATTTTTGCTTTATCAAAAATTATATAATTAAGAAAATTTATCCTGCTTTCCTTAACTTCAAGATAACTAATGCATTTTATCTAAGGAAAATGTGCATAAGTTTACCTGGAGCAATAGAGGTTTAAGAGCAATTATAGATTATATGATCACTAGGTCCCGGAAATTGTTGACCTAAAAATTCTATAAAATGAGCTATAGAATGCCCTTAAAATATAAAAAATGCACGTAAAATGTTAAAAAAATGACAAAATTTCTTTCGAAATAATAAATTAATAATTGTCACCGACAAATAATGAATATATGGTTCGAATAACCACATTTTAAAATTAACCTTCTTAGTATATAATGCCATTATCTTTACTAAATAATAAATAAATTCAAAATTTATTAGGTTATTTTCAATTTTATAAAACATGACAAAATAAGTTACTGTACCCATTAGCCAAAACATACTTAGCGTTGCAGTACACCACCATGGTCATTTTCAAGCTATCAAAAATAAAGGAACGCTGGTTGTCAGCTAAAACTGTTTTATACTTTGAGAAAGTTCTCTCCACTTCCACAGATCTTATAGGTGCATATTTGTAAAGCACTATGTCACTGCCTGTTATATCCTGTTCAAAAGTATCAGTTCGGAAGTTTTCTCCTGACTATATATCCGCAATTTGACAAACTGTTTGGTATACTTTATTTTTGTCCAACACAGATTTCAGTTTCTCTCTAATTTTGTCCCCAATCTCACCTTTTAGATTTTGTATCCCCTCTTCCGCATTCCTTACTCACTAAGTCGACTTCACCAGCACTGTTGCGACGCTGATCTGCGTTAATTATATGTTTACAACACTCACAAAGTTATTATGATGATATAAATAACTTTTAATCACAATTTATTTTAGAACCCCCCAAAAAGCACATGGGTCAGGGACAGGTCGGCCACGGGAATCCAACCCTGCCTTCCCGAATGCGGGCGACAGATAAAAATGCCCAATAGATTTGTGAAAAGGAAAGAAAATGACCGAATATGCAGCTGAGCGTTAAAAATGACTTTATTACAGAAATGTGGGAAAAATGCATTTTGATGATATATAAAACCCATATATATAACGTATTTGTTCCAGAATGCACTTAATCTCCAATAAGCATCGTCTGTGACCACTCAGAAAAAAGATGACTTTTCATCAAAATCCGGGCCCTAGTGATCACTAATCAAGAGACCTCATTATTGGGGAAAGACGAAGAGTATACAGAGGTGAAAACTATTTTAAGAACTAGATAGTTTGGATTTAAAAATATCAATGCTACTGAAAAAGGAAATTGTAATGAAAAACATAGGATTAGATTACTAAAAGACAAATCAGTAATGGATGTTTGTCCTCAAAGACTGAATGGAAATTTCTACAGAGGAAGGTATTCATTGTAAATGGCAAGCTATAAGAAATGCAAAGAGAAAGTGGCTAATGAATCATTGGGTAAATTATCTGTACTGACCAGAAAAGGGGGATTGAATATATGGAAAGTATTAGAGTAAAGAGAAAAATGCCCATGGAACATACAATTAAATACATGAGAATCAAAATTGAAACTTATGGAAATTAGATATAAAGTACAACCTACTATAAGGAAAACACATAGGGATCGCTGGGATAGATTTATAAGTAATGTTGAGATAGATGTATGCTTTACTTTGCTATTCGCTCTCCAACCTATTCTCTATTAATCCCACAGTGATGAACTGTATTCATTTATTGAATAAATGAAGAACATCTCTTCAAGATTTACTAATTTATTCCACAAACAGAGTTTTTTTTTTTGTTAGTGAGACCAAAGCAGTCGCACTGTACATAGCAGCTGCCTCATCCCACTGATGTCACCATGCAGGTGGGATCGATGTGCAGTCCCATCTTGTACAGGTGTCCTCTAAGGCTCAGTGTCCAATAAGAAGTGCTACCATCCCTGATAGCCTCTCTCTACTTAATTCTGCTTTTAATTAAGCTGTTGATCATAGGCTGGGAACATGTGAAACCTGTTGTGAATATCCAGTATATTTTATAATCCAGCCCTTAAATTGGACTGAGTATTTAGTATTTGTTGGAGAGGACGTAGAATGTGGTAGTTGTATCGGGAGCGTAAATAACACACATACACACAAACACAATTTATCTTAACTCACATTAATATCTCTCCCTGGTTACTATAATATAACAGCAGGTGGCTTTAGAGTGCGGAATTAGTTTCCAAAGTTCTCACTAGATGTCAGACGTTTCCCCACAATCTCCCCGCCCTGGTCAGTTCCGATTTCCAAAGGAATGACCAGCTGAATGGATCGGGTGATCTCAGAGCCGTTTGCTGTCCTTAGAACAGCTGTTCTCGCTATGCCGTCTCGGCCCAGGCGAAGGTTCATCACCCATGCTAGTTTCCGTATGTGACGTGGAACATGATCTTCCTGCAGCAGCACCACATCGCCAATTTGGATTTCCGCTCTTTCGGTGAATGTTGACGCAGGCCCTGTCACCTAGGAACACTGAGACCTCGACATTAACATAAACAAAAGAATAAATATAAATAAATGACGTATACGAGTATAGATATATGCCATAATGCTAGCATATACACCAGAGACGGCCACAGTGACAAGGCCACTCTGCGAAGGTCAGTAAATTCCCTTTGCAATCCCTGTAAATAAACAACGCTACTCTATTGTCTGTTTTGCCCTAAAGGAAAATTTGGTGCCCCCAGTCGCAAACAAACCCATTGTTAAAATCCCATGCGTGCTTCTAATAAGGCTTTAAGATTTTGACCGACGCGCAGAACACATTTTTCCGCATATTTTTTGCATGCGGACCGTTGGAGTAAGCGTCTCTGATGTTAGGTCCGAAACTGGAAATTCTGAACACTGATCGTAAGTGGGGATAGGTACCAGCCAATGGAAAACTGATATTTTTTCACGTGATTTTGCAAATTCCAAAAAATAGCTATAGTGGGGATAATTAAGAGTGACTGCGGAAAGTAGGTCTTTCTAGTAAGAACACCTGGGTAGTGTGATCTACGTGAGACGAACGCGTATCCAACATCACCGCCATGCACCGAGACAAAGTACTGTATTTGAAAATCACTCCAATGAGAGTTAGCACAAAGAGTAATATATAGGGAAGACGATAAACATATCTAGTTCGACTACGCAGCGCTATTGCCTCTCCGCTTCATATCACAACATTGACGCGGGTTATAGTGACGCTAAACACAGCAGCCACACGGACGACGACTTTACGGTGGCGAGCAAAGGAGTCTTAAGGACAACAATAAACTTCTGTCTACCTGATTCGAGGTGTCATCTTCACTCACCCCACAACCAGTCAGGACACACCCACTCCTTGAAGTACAGATGAGAGTTCTCATGCGGGAGGTACAAATCAACTCAAACCGGTTACAATCACCCTCTGCTTTATCCCCGCACGCCACCAATTCTTAATTGTGAGGCGTTGAGCACAAGGGAGAGCTCGACGTGGTTCGCTACGAGCAGGACTGCCTCAATCTGCGTCATACCATGTGGAATGCTCTCGCTCCAGGAGGTAGTCCTTAGTCCATCTCCTCTAGAAGTCGTCTGCAATTTTGTGCCTCTGGCGATACAGCCTTGTGAGACTAGTAGCTGGTGGTGCGTCACTGGGGGATCGTCGTCAATTTCCCACCGGTGAGGAAATGAGCTGGAGCTACAACTTCATCTTTGTCCACCATGGTCAGCGGCCTAGAGTTGAGGGCGTTCTTCGATGCTCACAAGAAGGGTGTTCGTCTGCTGTTCGTCTGTCTTCAGCTTTCCCAGAGTTTTCCGTAGACAGCGTTCCACCGATCCTACACACACACACACACACACACACACACACACACACACACACACACACACACACACACAATCTTAACTCACTTTAATATCTCTCCTTGGTTATAATAATATAACATCAGATGGCATTTCAGTGCGGAATCAGTTTCTCAGGCTCTCACTAGATGTCGGATGTTTCCCCACAGTATTCAGTGAAGATTCATCCTAAAACTGTACCCTAAATCAGCAACCTGCTTGGGCTAGAGTTTCCTTTCTATTAGCTAGCATATCTTGACCAAAAGATATTAAAAATATTAGGTGTTAAGGCATTTACTTGTGATGACTGTTGCAAGTGATGTCACTTTTAAGAATTTTATGTCCGTGCGTGTACAGCAAATAGGTGTGCTAACTTTGAAGGCAGATGTAAACATAAGCAGATTAGCGATCCCCTTTGGAGGGCAAAGTGAGACATAATTGTCTGTCGCATTGTCGGAATTAGGTCCACACAGTGAGGAGCCAGAGTTATGTATATGTCAGGACAGATCGATACAAATGGGACAACAGTACAGATTACAGAACGTAATACTAACACGTCATTTCCCGGAAGACTACACCTCCTTTTGGGAAATGACATCGTGTCTTGGATTATTGACGTGATGGAAGCCGAGCAAAGCCTGCACAATTTTCAAACCATGTTCCGCCCAACTGCTGAAAAAAATGGGTTTATTTTTGTGGTCTATAGCTTTTACTTAGTTTAAACGTATTTAATGCAGGTATAAGCAGTGTTTTGTTTTCAATACAAAAATCTGACATTAAGTGTAAACCAAAATCAGTTATTGTTATGAAAGTGAAAAACTTTTGAATTGTTCTAAATTAAAATTCAGTAACATGACCCCTCTATAACATTTCTCCAGTTATTCCTGTATATACCTATATTAAACATGATATAACGAAGACTCTGTCTTACATTTCCTTGTGGGTATTAGAGGAATATGAATATATTGTAACCTTGTCAAATTGAAGAAGACCTCACATTCGAAAAAATAAAAAATAAAAGAATATGCAAACCGGTAGTAAGAAAAGTCACATAAATTATTATAGCCGTTGAAAGTAGTTCACATAAGGTGTTCGCTATGACGAAATATACACTTTTTTATTTTTATTCTTTAAGAGTTTGTATCTCATGTTTTACCAGTTACCCAAAAGTCATCCACAATGTAAAAGACGAGTTGGAACATTGCCGAAAATTCATATACCACTTCTGTCATTAAATATGTTAAAATTGTGGAATTTTAAGAAAATCTCTATTGAATTTTTGATACAATAAAAGTACTTAAACAGTATTCCATATAAAGGACATTTGGGTTGGGAGGATTATGTTCAAAACTTTAGTATAACATTCTCGAACGATTCTCAACTTAGCTTTACTGATTGGAATCATGGTAGTCTCATACTACTAGACATACACTCACAAAACGCTTTTAAAAATAGACAAACACAAAAGCTTCTGTTTCCGGTGAATCCTAAAGTGGAATCTTTGTTTCTAGTGTAAAATCCTCTCCACTTATTCTGAACGTGGTGAAAATATGTAAACTGGCAACAGCAGAACTATTACGTATGTCTTTTGTCTGCATTTTGATAAGGAAATTAGGGATTCAGTAAATTAGATATGAACATAGGTTATATTTGTCAGATGTTAACAGAATTTTGTTTATTAATTTACTATGAGGAGGGAAAACTATCATCGCAGGTGGTCCCAGGGTAGACATTTAAATAGAAATAACTTTAGTAACTGATGACCGTTCACATGTAACAAAAGTACACGAGTAGGGGTTTTCTGTGTGAATAACAGAGTTACTTGAAGCAGATTCACGCAGAGCTGGACTGATCGTCCTGGGGGACAGACGTCTTCCGAGAAGCAACGTATTTGTTCCTGTGCAACTAGCGAATTACATGCTATCGCCTAATATGTTCTTCATATACGGTTTACTCCGGGTAAGAAAATACACTGGTTTCCCTTGGTCAGCAACTTCGCGGTTTATGTGATTATAAAAAGAAGCAGTGATTAAACAAGTCTTTAACTTGTATTCCAGCGTCATCAGTGTCATCCTTACTCCTGATATATCCTCGCATACCCTGAGTGAAATCTCTTGCTCTAAACTGAGACTAGACCGCGCATCGCTTCAATTGGCATAACGTTGTACGGAAGGGCAGTGACAAGCTGGCGCCCAACGTGGGTCATGTAAACGGAGTATTTTGTTTTAGTAAATTTAGCTGCTAAAATTTTTACTTTTCTCCACTGCTTATCTACAGCAATAAAAATGGAGCGTTTTATCTTGTATGAAGGTTTATACTCAGACTTCAAAAAGTATTAGTTTTACAAATATGAAGTATTGGTAAAATTCATATTCTGTATTTTTAAACAGTGTAAACTCGAAAACGAAAATTTTAATAAAGGTTTAACTTTTTAGCTAAATTTAAAATCGATGTTTTCAAGTGCAGCATAAATTATTTTATGAAAATCCTTCTACATGAAACTATTGTGTTCCTGGTGAAAAGGAAGAATGAATTTTTATTAGAGTGCTTCCTCTTTCAGACATATGCGTGAATAATCAAATATAAATCTTGAACTTTTAAAAAGCCTTGGAAGTCCTCTTTAATCTGAGCGAAATATTTTGTTTAGCTGGTGAACGATAAATATAGATAAAAAGCATTATGCACAGAGTAAACCGACTGGTTTACTTAATAGGCCTTTATCAAGTACTAAACAAATTTGAGTAGTTAAATAGTGGCCATATCTCTGAATAAATGCTTGCTGTTCTAATGCTATGGGTGTTTTCACTGTCATGTCTGGATAAATTGGTTTCCTGCTTCGTCCTTATTCCTTTACACGCCGTAAATCTACCATTAAGGGACCACCGGCTTTACTTCCCTTACGAAGAAATCCATGCTAAGAAGTTTCACATACATTCATCGCCCTTTGTTGGGTTTGAACCGAACCTTTCTGAATGCCAAAACATTCTAGCAACCCTCATGTAGATAGATTTTACTTTGTTTCCCTTTTATTTTTCTTGTACTTAAGTTTGTTCGCAAAGCATTCTAAATTTGTTCGAAAAGAGAAAACGTGTAACACTTGAAATGAATACAACAATATTTTGTATTACGTAAGATTATTTTTTCTTGGTGCGTCTGTTCCACAGAAATTAACTTGGAGTTAGCAGTTTCTTTTTCTAGCTTTTAAGTTATTAAATAACTTTGAAACCAAAGATAAGGTCTAGTGCTTTAAAATTTAGGTATTTTAATTACCTAAATAAATTATTGGAACATTCTAAACATTCTTTCTCCACCAAAGGTACTTAGAATTTGGGTTATTGTTGGTAGAGTGTTATTCTAGTCGAGCGTTTCTTCTTTGTTTCAGTTCATTTTAAACATCCGAGGATTTTTCATTTGTTATTTTATGTAGTGTGGACTCTATGAAATTAAAATAAGGGATAAAGAAATTGACGATACAAACCGAGTTACTAAATTACACTGCGAGTTGCTAAATTATTACAAGTCCACTTCATTTTCTAGTTTTCAGAACTGAGATACGTGCAGTTTTACTTCTCTGCGACACTCAAATTCCAGGAACGCCTTAAAATAATTGATTTGTTACTGACTCGATTTCATCAGTAGGTTATTAGCATTAATGTTAATACGAATAATTTGATAAAATTTCGACGCTTTTAAAATATGAAACGTGTATATTGAAATTATTCATATCACTTTCTAATAATTCTTTATGCAATCATTAATCTTGCCACCGAATAATTTCTAAACATAAATATAATGCAGTTTAATGAGTGTATGGTCCCTGCTGTATAAATATATCATACAAAAGAAATCTTGTATAACACTCATTAGCTTTTACATTTATTTGCAGGACAAGCACTGCTTCACTGAGTTAATTGCCCAGTTTACAGTAATAGTGCTGTTGGCTTGCTTCACAGAGATTTTGTGTGATGTCATATAACTAGTAATAAAAAGCTATAATGCTACTTTGAAACTATGGCAGGCAAGGTAGTAAGCTTTTATTATGCGTTAAAAGGTATTAAGGGATGGTGTTAACCTCTTTTGCTTCATAGGTGTTAAAATGTAGGGGGATAAAGTTTGTCACGTGCACGATTGCGTTGTAATCTTACTCTGTATTATAGCACAAAACAGTTTACAGCCATGTACACTATTGAAGAACCACGAAGAGATTCATTATACGACCCGAAGTCGAGTGTTTTCTATTTTAGAGATTCTGCAATGAAGTTAAGGCTTGTATATCGTATACTGTGAAACAGTGATATTTGCTTCGCGATACTGCGCCAACTAGTGGCTGCAACGTCGCTTCACAATGTCCTGACGATCTCTTCCTTGATCGGCCCACGTGGGCGAGGGGATCCGTCCCCTTCAGCTGCTGTAGTGCGAGCGCTGTGGAACCTTAGCACTCGTGGTACCTCCGACGCTACCAGAGGAACTTCGAGCCGAACATTCGAGCCCCTCTCTCAATGGGAGTAGCCCGGATTGGGTTGAACTCGAGACGGCAGTGTGTTCCCGTTACCCGCGGGAGATCGGGTACCTCCGGCCAGGCTGCGGCCGTCCGGAGGGGGCAGACGGTTGCATAAAAGGTCCCATTTACTAGCCTGCAGAGCTAATAGAAGCCGTGCTAGATCACCAGGCGGCCACACCGAGGTTATTCGGTAGCCTTCCCTGCGGGGTTGATGCGCGTAAGTGGCGTATCCTCTTCCACCCGTCTTGACGTTGTTGCCGATGGGGGAGGGGGGCTTTCTAGACTCATGGCATTGCCCCAAGGGAAGACCCCCGGAGTTTTCCATCACTTCCGGGTTGACAGTTTCCGGAGTCTTAGGACTTGCGGGTAGACGTCGTGAGAACATCTCCTTGATCGGCGCTGGGGCAGTTTTCTCCGGGATATGCGGTTTACCCTGCCGTTTTATTCAACCGGTGCTACATCTGCATCTCATGTATCATTAGTGTCATCATTCCCCGTAGGGGAGGGAATCCGTCCACTTCAGCTGACGTGGCGCGGGCGCTGCGGACCCTTAGCAATCGTGGTATCTCTGACGTTACTACAGGAACGTCGGGCCGAACATCTGAGCCCCTCCCGCCGGGAGTTTTCGGATTGGGTTGGTCTCCAGGGGCAGTGTGTTCCCGATACCCGTGGGAATCGGGTACGTCTTCGGACGGGGTTGAGGGAAGCCATTAATTCTCCCGGGTACTAGCCTGCAAAGCTAGTAGAAGGTATGCTAGATCGCCAGGCGGTCCCACAGAGGCCATATCGGTAGGTTTTACCTTTGGTGTTGGCGCGAGTAAGTGGCGTATCCACTTCCATCCCGTCTTGTGTCCTTGGACCAGATGGGGGGGCCCTGTTTTTCACCCAGGTCTTGCCCTATGGAAAACCCCACGGAGGACGCCGAGCGCCCTTTGGGACAGCTCGGATAACTCCCTGGTTTTAAGAGGCCCGGGTCTTGGTCCTACGGGCCCAGGACTGATGGGAGTAGACCCTCTGGACTCTACTGTCATCGCCTGTGGTGTCGCGTGTAGTAAAATTGGGCGATATACACTAGTTACGTCCGGCTATTTGATCATACATTGAAAAACATGGCTTCAAGGTAGGAAGGTCTTGCATAGACAATATATTTATACTACAATAAGTGATAGAAAAACAGAGAATTCAACAGAGAAATGCATCTTTAATTTATAGATTATATTAAGGCTTTTGATAAGATTAAGACATAAATTCCATGGAAAATTATGGAAAAAAGAGTTATTCCACTAAACCTAATAGAAATTATTAAAAATATTTATAAGAACACAAAGATACATGGAGCACAATACCATAAAATAGAGAATATAAATCTAGGCTTAAGGATAGCTATGACTGAAATTTTGAAATACTTAAATAATAACGCTAACTTTTAAAGATTTCTACCAAACATGTAACTTAGTGGAAATATGATTCAGCCCAAATTTTATCAATTTTACTTTGTTAGTTTGAAAAATATGGTCACATGTATTTATTTTTGATTACGTCACCTAAGAAGTCACTTGCGACAAAATAACTTAAATTTTGGTTTACTATTTTAAATACAGGTCCCCAATACATCCATGTTTTAATTTTGCCCTAGGTTTCTCTGTGTCTCAGTAACATTAGGCTCCAGAAATTGTTAAAGCCATGAATATGTTTTTTGCTCAAAATTTAAAATGATTGTGTTTTGAAGTAAGTAAAGTGTGCTTAAATACATCTCACAATAAAACCCAGGAAAATTTCTGTTCAGTGTGTCTCTATGAACGTGTGTAGCAAGCTTCGTTAGTCTAACACTAGAATTGTGACGCAAGCAGCATTTTAAATCATGAAAAAAGCTGACATTTTCAATAACGAGAAAATAAGGATAAAGAATTAGAATTCATATCTAATACTAGCATTCACGTAAATTTCAAACTAGATTACAGCATTGAGATTAGAGCTTGCGTATACCACCTAACATTCTTTGGATTCAGGAAGGCTTTCAGTATTTATATACTAAAATGAGGAAAAGGTAATTTTTGAAAATGGTTCATGAAATTTCTCTCATATATATCTTTAAGACAAGGATGCAGTATGTTCTCGCTGCTTTTAACATTTATATGGACGAAAATTGATTAGCAGGATAGGAATATATACCACAAATCTTAACGTAAACAACTTTGTAATATCCCTCATATTCGCAGATGACCAGGTTATTATCTCTAACTCAGAAAACATTCTTCAGAATGCAATACACCAGCTAAACAAAATGTTGAAGGAGTTTAATATGACTATATCTCCAAATAAAAGTAAAGTGATGGCTTTTAAACATAAAGAGATGGATGGATGGATGGATGGATGGATGGATGGAGGGATGGATGGATGGAGGGAGGGATGGAGGGAGGGAGGGACGGAGGGAGGGATGGATGGAGGGATGGATGGAGGGATGGAGGGAGGGATATTTGGAGGGATGGAGGGATGGATGGAGGGAGGGAGGGAGGGATGGGATGGGATGGGATGGGATGGGATGGCAATGGGATGGCAATGGGATGGCAATGGGATGGGATGGCGATGGAGGGGATGGATGGATGGAGGGGATGGGTGGATGGAGGGGATGGGTGGATGGAGGGGATGGGTGGATGGAGGGGATGGATGGATGGAGGGGATGGATGGATGGATGGATGGATGGATGGAGGGGATGGATGGATGGATGGATGGATGGATGGATGGATGGATGGAGGGGATGGACTGGATGGGATGGATGGACGGGATGGATGGGATGGATGGGAGGGATGGGATGGATGGGATGGAGGGAGGGAGGGAGGACGGGTGGACGGGCATGTAGGTGGATGGAGGGAAAACATGTGTCACGGTATGCGTGGGTGTCTATAATTCATGGATAGAATGGCCAGGCTCATACCTCAAAACTTTTAATAAAACGGTTATACGAAGGAGTACGTTTATACGTACTGGAGCGAAGTTGCCGATCAATGTAAGATACCATATGAGTGAATAGAGCCAGACTGAAAATGTCAATGCCATAGCTGTTATTTGAACCACGGATCTTCTGCTCTCCGTGCGGTTGCTCTAACCATTGAGCTACTATGACCAACATGCCGACATGACATTACATTCTCCAACTGACTCTTATGTTTCCCGGTATACCTCTAGGGGTTCTGAAATGCAATTAGACAAGCACGTGGTTCTGCCATTGAGGCAAGAATGAGGCCCAATTCGTCTACCAACTACGCTGGTCCCACCAGCGATCTGACTGGAGCTGTCTTAGATTACGCGCAGGATGTGCCATTAAACTTCAAATTCTCCTAATAACCTGCCCCCTTTCTTGCTAATTTATTTCCTCTAACGTTAAGCCGTATTGGACGATGAATGAAACGGGTGAAATAATTCTCAAATTAGCCCAAGATCCACAGAGATAAAGAATTACCAGACATTCGTCCTTCAGGATAAGGGAATTCCCCGGAAAAACCTTATCCTCAGCAAGATTCGAACTCAGGACCTGTTGAACGTTAGGCAAACACGCCACCATCTATGTCACCCATGTGGGCTATGCCCTCTTTGATGATTAATATAGGACCCCCACTCCCAGCTTCTTATCCTATGTTTGTCATCTCATTTCTACTTTAATGATATTTGCTGCTTTACAAATCACATTCCGTCTATAACATTATAAGAACTTCTACCTCACATTCCCAGAATCACAAGTTTGACTGTCATACCTAATCTGGCAACCTTGGATACCAATCTTCCCCTTTCAATCGTGTAAACAACCGAACTACTACTGCAAATTTTCTTGTAAACCAGCTGTCGCTGATTATCGTACTGAATTTAATCTTACCCAGAGCCAAAATGTACCCATAATATTGTGACCTTTTGGGTTCGTAACATTAAATGTCTAGTTTGCAGAAATTCAAACTGTTCTTTACTGGCATCTTCTTCTGGTGACTATTTGTTGAGCTTGGCCGCTGTGTCGAATTGACGGCGGAAGTCTTCGAAAGATAACGTGCCGTCGTACTTAGGTGGTATGACGCGCGCCTTCAAATCCTTTAACCTTTTGCCGACGATGTCCTTCACCATGGCGTTCAGGGACTTGGTGTTGCTGTCGAACGTTCCCTTTAGGTCGTTAACGCAGTCCTTCAGGTGTTCGAAGCGCTCGTCCACTTGACCCATTGGATTACCCAGATCCCAGACGTCCTCCTTAACGCGGCCAACTGCTCTTCAAATTTAGCGGCCAGGGCCTCGTTCGCAGCCTTCATTTCATTTAATTTCGGTTGATTCGGCCCTCAATTCTTTAGCCAGGCTATCCTTCGGTGCTTTTATATTCGTGGTCAATTCGGTCATCTTCACGGTCATCGTCGCAGTCAAGTTGCTATTCGCCGCCTCCGTCTTCGCAGCTAGGTTGTCATTCCCTGTCTTCATTTCTTTAGCTCCTAGGCCAAGTTGCCATTTTTGTTAGGCCAGTTGCCAGGCCATTTCCAGATTATTTGCCACTTAGTCTTCAGAGCGAGCGTGTCATTCACTGTTCTCATTTCTTTCAGCTCTTCTAGAAGTTTTTCCAATGCAGCCTCTATCGTCGTTTTCCACTCCTGACACTAAATGTGACTTTGCAAGTTCGTAAAATTAAAAGACTACTTTGCAGAAATTCAAACTGATCTTTATTTCAGTAGAAATACGTTTTTACACCCCTTAGAGGTTCTAAAAATGACGTGTCATACACACAGTATCTCTGGTTGCTTCACCACGCATAAAGAAACGAAATTATTCACCCGCGGCACACTTAAAATAGCGGCACGCACAAAATTAACAGCTCAACTCGCAACTGCGGTACAGTTAAAATGTCCTCAAATTGCACGGCTGTACATAAACGATTTCTAGCCTCTCGTGACTACACAGCTTCAACTCCATTCACTTAATAGCACGCCCCAGGTCAGCTCATCTGCATTTATACACGAGCCGCTGTTTCTCGAAGGTAGGCAAAGCCATACGATCTTTCGTGATGTAGCGAGAATACCATGGAACTGTCGCTGTCTCTTTCTCCCCCTGTTTCTCTCTCTGTAAGTAATTAGCGCTGACCGCTTTGTGGGCGTGGTTTGGGCACTATCTGTCTCTTTCACTCCCCGCCCCTCTCTCTCTCTCTCGCTCTCTCGCAGCATCACAACTTTAGAAAACATTTATCTGGTATGTAATAAAGCAGTTTCTACAAAATGTTTATCTTAAATAACATAAAGCAAATAGAAGAAACATAAGACTGCAACATATCAGACTTTTGTTTTTTTTTTTCATGAAATTCTGGACTGTAACGCACACAGAAACGTACTCGCAGAATGAATGAGGTGTTAATGTAACGGCTACATTTACTGCCTGATTAAAGCAGTGATAAGTAATTTAATAGCTCGTAACGTCAGCTGGCTTTGAGGAAGGCTACTCAACAGCTGTTCTCAACTATTTACCAGGCACTCGACTACAACAAAGCAGGCAATCACCGGCCTGGAGAGGCAGATTGAAAGTTCACAAGAAACAGAAGCAAGACGAATTTGAGGCCGTTAAATGAGAAGCAGGTAAAGCGTAGCAGAAGGCGGAACACTTTGTCAAACAGATTATGGTGTAAGCGAAAGTCAGGAAGGGTAAGTTAAGAAAACTCTTCACTCCGCCTCCTCCTGTCGTTAGCGGTTGGAATTCCTCCTCTCCGGCTAATGGCTGCTGGTCGAAACCTTAATGAAGTTGAGATTCCCAGGAAATTGTCTTGTGGACAGCATCTAACTTGAGAGCGGCTTTTAAAACTTCTCGGACGTCGTAATAAAACACACGGGCTTCCTACGTCTTGATATGGAATTGCTTCCTAACTACTTCTAGTCAAAAAGTGCTGCAAACTTGAAATCTGGTAAGTAGTGTACCAAGCAAGAGTTGACCGGGCAACGTGACAGACAGCTTCCGGAAAATATGTCGAATATCTCACCCAATACTTCGAGGCAAGTCTATTATGTACTTGTGTTGAATCAGTGTCAAAAATATCCACTTTCCCTTCCAACTAACCTTTATTGATTTAACTTTTGCTCTTTTAATAGTTCAAACAATAGTACTTTATGCCCGATTAATTGTTATTATCATCATCAACATCTTCTATCCTCTATCTTCTGTCTTCTATCCTCTATCCTATATCCTCCATCCTCCATCCTCCATCCTCCTTACTCTATCTTCTATCTTCTTTCTTATATCTTCTATCTTCTGCCTTCTGCCTTCTGCCTTCTGCTTTCTGCCTTCTGCCTTCTGCCTTCTGCCTTCTGCCTTCTGCCCTCTGTCCTCTGTCCTCTGTCGTCTACCGTCTATCGTCTATCCTTATCTTTATTATGGTTGATGGATGATGATTGTTATTTATCACGCACTAATCCTCGAGGCATCTTCGAGCAGCAAGAAGTTATAATCTGTCTCAACCTAGTTTAAACCTGTTGTAAACATCTGGTTGAGAAGAGAGACACACAGAGATGCTGGTACAGAAAGCGGTTAAGCTGTTGATTGGCTTAGCGAAGTTAATAGGCGTTTTCTTTTATTTGCATGGGTACGATAAATCCTTCCTTTAAGTATGTTTACAGTACTGCAGTAGTTTTCTGATCACAGCTCTGTGTGATCTATTTCCGAGAGAAAAGTATGCAAATGTTTCGATTATCATAAACGTCATAGCTCCACATTTTATATTTCTAATTCACACTCCACAAATATTTGTTCTGGGCTCTTGAGTCCGGAAAAGAATATTTACAACGTATATAACAGTATGCCATATACACATTAGACAGAATACAGGTGAAATTACACATGAATTTTACTTATTATGTTAAATTAAGCTGCATTTATTTAACAGTTACTAAGGGACACTGCTATTATGTAATATTTTTGCATTCCTATACCAGGCAGCTCTCTCACAACGAGGTCTGTATCAAGATGAATGCTCATTAAGATATTGCTGTTTATAGTGTGGAGTTGCTTTTGATATTTAACACTGTATTTGCTGTACTTCTCGCGTATTGCATCTCACAAGCTCAAGAACACATACGCGTATGAAATTTAAAATCAGTAAGCTTTTCATCATCCAGCAGGTCGGTGTTTCGGCCAAAATGGAACACAATCGAGACAAACCTTCAAAAAGTGGCGAGCAGCGTATGATCGGGCATTGTTATGCGGCGCTTTGATTTTTATTGTGCATATTCCAAAATTTTGCACTTTACAACTTTAGGGTACATGTTTTTGTCTTTACCTTGTTGCTACCTTGGCTTACATGACACCCTGCTGTTCCGCTCTGGCAGGTAGCTCTTAACATCCATACCTCCTTATTACTTCATTATTCCCATTCCCCCTCATCTTCCTTTCTTATATTCTTTACATTTCTGGTCCATTTTTCTTTTACTTTCTCCAAGAACTAACCAATACTTCTTACCTTCTTTTCCTCCCTGTCCGCTAATATATTTATAGCTACTATGCTCTTCTCTACTTTCTCCAATTTTCCTCCAAGCCTTTTTTCGCTCCACATCGCAACCTCCTCGCATGTTACATAGTGTTCTATGCTTTCGTTTCCCCCACAGAATTCACAAATTCCCTTTGCAATTCCTCTTAGCCGTCTTAGAAATATTGTTCCTGATCTCATCCAAGCTAACCCTTCTCTCTCTTGCCTATTGCAGTAATCTACATATGCTTCTCGTCCCCAATTTCTTTTTACGAGGGCTGTTCAATAAAGAAAGATCACAATTTTTTGACAACGAACCTTTACACATCCTCACAATTTTGATAGTCCTTCTTCAAATAGTCTCGCCTGAATGCGATTCACTTGTCCCAGCGTTTCTGCCAGTCTTCAAAGTCATGCTGGAAACTACTTTCTGAGAGATCCTGCAAAATCGCCTCCGCAGCCTTCACCACTCTTTCTGATGATGTATAATGCGTCCCATGAAGGCGTTTCTTCAATTTAGGGGATAGAAAAAGTCACATGGGGCTAAATGTGGACCAAAGGATGGGTGAGGGATGCACTTCACATTTATTTTTGCAAGATATTCAGCAACAACATTGGTAATATGCGGCCGCACATTATAGAGGTGCAGCACCCAGCCTGCTTTACGGATATATGTGGTCTTCTGCGCCTGATGGACTTGCAATGTTTTCAGGATATCCCTGTTGTATTGTCCAGTTACTGCTGTGTGTACAGGTAAAACATGCTGATAAACCATTCCATGTATATCAAAGAATGAAATGACGATAACTTTCCCAGCAGAAGCAACCGCTTTTGCTTTTTGGGGGTTGGTGATGAAGGAGATTTCCACACTGAGCTTTGCTGTTTGCTCTCAGGATCAAAATGATGTAGCCAAGTTTCACCAGCAGTGATAACGTTTGAAAAAAGCTCCGAATCTTCCTCCAACATCAACTAAACTGCATGCATATCTGTATGCGAATGTCGGAATCAACAGTCTTGGAACCCATCGCGCACAAACACGTCTCATGTGTAATGTTTCTGTCACTTACGATTGGGTGTCACCCAATGAAATTTTCAGTATTTCAGAAAGTGATTTTAAGGTAATTCGTTGATCTTCTCTCACAATGGTAACAGCAGTGTTGTTTTCTTCCGTAAGAGCAGTAACTGGAGCACCGGCTCCAGCTTCCTTTGAAATTGACTGTGACCCCTCTTTAAAAATTTTAAACCACCTTCGAGCCGTGCTGTAGGGAAGAACAGACTATCCATAGTCCTCCTGTAACATTGTATAGGCCTCAACTGAAGATTTGTTGAGACGAAATCAGAATTTCAAAGCCGCATATTGTTCCTCGCGTGTTACGTCCATTGCAGCGGTAGATGATACTTAACATGTCTGAACTTGCCTGGTTCTCACAGTCGGGAACCAGGAGTACCAACAATGAAACTACTACGGCGTGTTTGTTTCACATTAGGCTAACAAAATACAATAAGATTGAATTTTAGTGCGAAAAAATTGTGACCGTAAGAAAATTATGTTCGTTATTTATTGAAAAGTCCTCGTATATTTCGCATTTCTCAGGAACCTTCGACTACTCTTTATACAGCTGTTTGGCGTCAGCATATATCTCTGAATTCTTTAATAGCCAGCTCTACCAGTAGAATGTGGTTGCATTTGTATCTAGTTTTTGAAGCTCTAAACTCAATAACTAGAGACCAGCTTATTTGTGTATGGAAAGAAATGATCTGTTTTCATAATTATCGCGTAATACATGGAACTCAATAAATAAAAAAGTGAAAATAGAGTTTTTCTCTTTCCAGGAACGTAAGATTTGTATTTGTATCTTTAGAAGTTTCGAAGAAATAAATGTTTGAAATCTATTCCTTCTTTTTGAATATTCCTCTATATTTGGTAAAATTACGTTATTAAACTTTTGGGTATAAGAATACAGTACTTAACCATCTTATTTATATGTGTGTACTACAGAAACTAAAATAGTTAAAATAGTTTGTAAACAGACTTAAGACTGATAGACGTGCAACTAAATCTGCACTGAACTACCTTTTGTAGTATAAAGTGTATTCTAAATCAGTAAATCGATTCCGAACCTCGATACGGAGAACGATACTGTGGAGTCACGTTACGGTTAACTGAGCATTGCGTTTCCCAGTGCACAACAACCCTTTCGGATTTAAAACGGCCATTCCTGTGTTACTGACGCAAGCGAGCACATTTGAGGTTTTGCATTCACGCCTTTGTTTCAAACAAAAGTACAACATCTGTTTGCGGGAAAGGGAAAAACAGCGCATTACCATGTATCACCAATTTTCCTACGAATGGGACGAGGGGGTTGGATTAGTCGAGACGTGAAGGCGGGAAGGAAGTGGGTATCTACGCCAAGCGAGAGTAATTTTCCCTAACGCTCGCTCATGCACCTTCACCTCGGTTTATAACGAAGCGAAGTGTTGCATGCAGACGTTTGGATAAGGGAGGCCAGTTTCTCAGAAACAACACAGCAGTTTCGTCACCATGCAGTTTGTAGAAACAGATTTACATATGTAAAACTACATTCAAGAAACCGAGCGAGAACGCTCAGGAGGTTTAATTCGTGGCCCGCATTCGGGAGGTCCGAGATCGATTCCCGTGGCCGACCTATATGAACCATTAGCTTTTTCGTCGGTGTTGCCCATGGAGGCGAATGCTGGATTGTTTTATTATTATGTGTTTCAAATGGGAAGAGTTCTCGCCTGTAGCGAATCAGATGCCACCGTTGCCACCTCATTATCCCCCCCCCCCTTTTTATATATCCCTGTCTCTCGCCCACTTGCGAGTGTTTGTGCCTCTAGGCGTAAGGGAACGCAAACTGTATTTTCCAAAGTTTTATAATAATACTGTTATTGATATCACAATTGCAACAGGAAATATTACACAAATGTTTTAAATATTTTTTTAAAGTTAACTATAGTTTATGTTTTTTTTTTAATCCAACGAAAATACCAACGGTGCATCTGTATGTGAATATTACGTTAAGAGATAATTCGTCATTGTCATTGTCTTCATCGTCTCAGTACTGCAAATTTACGATTATAGGTCTCAAAATCTGGTTACATGGTATTCCTTTACAAAAGTTCTCATATCTCACGCAGTTTTCCCAGTCTTGTATGTATGTATGTATGTATGTATGTATGTATGTATGTATGTATGTATGTATGTATGTATGTATGTATGTATGTATGTATGTATGTATGTATGTATGTATGTATGTATGTATGTATGTATGTATGTATGTATGTATGTATGTATGTATGTATGTATGTATGTATGTATGTATGTATGTATGTATGTATGTATGTATGTATGTATGTATGTATGTATGTATGTATGTATGTATGTATGTATGTATGTATGTATGTATGTATGTATGTATGTATGTATGTATGTATGTATGTATGTATGTATGTATGTATGTATGTATGTATGTATGTATGTATGTATGTATGTATGTATGTATGTATGTATGTATGTATGTATGTATGTATGTATGTATGTTTGTATGTATGTATGTATGTATGTATGTATGTATGTATGTATGTATGTATGTATGTATGTATGTATGTATGTATGTATGTATGTATGTATGTATGTATGTATGTATGTATGTATGTATGTATGTATGTATGTATGTATGTATGTATGTATGTATGTATGTATGTATGTATGTATGTATGTATGTATGTGCGTATGCATGCATGCATGTATGTATGTATTTATTCACTGCAATTGGGTACTACCTGGTGGCAGAGTTAAGAATACAGATCAAATTACAAATACTAGATTTACAACAATAACACAATAAACAATACAAGCAAGATATTATTTTAACTTTAGTCATTTAAAACATATCTAATTGATTCTCTATTTACATATTATATACCATTATAATTTAAAAGTTAAACTATAAACCATCTAGATTTTTTCTAAATTTCTTCAACGACAGGGGACAGCCCTGAAAGACTGCTACAGGCAATTCATTCCATTCTTCAATGGTTCTATTAACAAAAGAAAATTTTCCTACGTCGGTTCTGTATCTTCTACCCTTAATGTTATACCTATGATCGTTTCGTCCATAATAATCCGGATTATCTAAACTTAAACTAACGTCCATCCATGCCTTTACACCAGCATTTGCTTTCAATAATGCTACCAACCTATGTTTGTTACGCCTAATTCTTAATTCCTCCCATTTAGTCTCATCTCCTTTTATAGGCCCAAAATACTTGCCTCGTTTTATGGATTTTATTGCCCTCTTCTGTATTTTTTCTAATGGATCGATTTGATTAGCTCTATACGGGTCCCAGCATGCTACTCCATATTCCATAACCGGCCGCACTAAGGCCTTGTAGGCAATTTCCCTGGACCTAGCGCTCCCCTTTTTCAATATTCTCATTACGAAATGTAATGCCTTCCACGCATTCCTAGATGTGGAATTTACTTGTTCGTCCCATCCAGCATTACTTGCCAGGTACACTCCCAAGTATTTGCAGCTGTCCACCTGTGGGATTTGCACCCCTCCCATTTGATAGTTAACAATAATTTTGCCCTTAGTTCTACTAAAAACAATGGACTTACTTTTCTTGGCATTAATTGTCATTTTGTTAGCCGCAGCCCAATTACAGATTTCATTTAAATCATCCTGAAGAGCGGTTTCATGCACTGTATTCCGAATTTTATTATAAATGATACAATCGTCTGCAAACAACCTTATCTGGCAGTTAATATTAACAGCAATGTCATTAACAAAAACGAGAAACAGTAAAGGTCCTAGTACTGAGCCTTGCGGCACACCCGAACTTACGGTTCCACTATCGGACAGCTCTTTACCTACTTTAACTTTTTGCGTTCTCCCTTTCAAAAAATGTTTAACCCATAATACTACGCGTTTGTCAATTCCTGTATTAGCTAGCTTACAAATAAGTAAACTATGTGGCACTACATCAAAAGCTGTAGAAAAGTCAATTACCACTGCATCAGTTCTTCCCCCTGCATCTACCTCATCTGCTAAATCTTTAAATAATGAAGTAATTTGACTTTCGCATGAATACCCAGGTCTAAATCCATGTTGCGCTTCATTAAGCCACTTTTTATTTTCTAACTCCTCTCGTATATATTCTGCAATTAAATGCTCCATTAAATTACATACTACTGAAGTTAGACTAACTGGCCGATAATTATTTATGTCTGTTTTATTACCCCCTTTATAAATCGGAACTATAATAGCTGTTTTCCAGTCTTCCGGTAAGGCACAGTTGTTAATTGACATGTTGAACAACAGCATAAGATAGGGAATCATGGCTGTGTTCCTTGGCAATTTCTTCATGAATAAGTTATTTAGCGTCAGCCAGTTTAAAAATATTATTTATGTTTGCAACATAATTTGAGCACATACTAACTCAATTGGATTGATCTTGCAGGAGTAAGCCGGAAGTTGGATCGTATCTCATTCCTCCAGATGATACAATTTTTCATGGAAGAGTAAATAAATGGTACCGTTTTGAACTCTCTAGAGTAGATAGAGATTACGAACCATTCATAAACAAAGATTTAATGTTACCAGACGCGTTCTGCCAGACTAGCAGGAAGTGTATTGTTTTCTCTCATCGAATTTAACAATCACCTTGGCTTATTCAAAGTAGATATTTCTTTTATCCCGTCATGTCAAATGTTTACGTTTCAGTTCTGAGTAATTTCAAATATACTTTCACGCATACATGCCCACCAATAATGATATTCATTACAGTGTTTACGTCGCAATACGAGGGCTGTTTAATAAAGAATGATCATAACTTTTTACGGTCATAATTTTTCGCATTAAAATTCAATCTTATTATATTCTATTAGCTTAATGTGAAAGAAACAGGCCGTAGTAGTTTCATTGTTGTTACTCCTCGTTCCCGCCTGTGAGAATCAAGCAAATTCAGACATGTTCAGTATCGCCTACCGCTGCAATGGGGGCAACATGCAAGTTAAAGTTGATGTTAGAGGAAGATCTGGAGTTTCTATCAAACGTAATTACTCCTGATGAACTTGGCTACATCATTTTGATCCTGAGAGCAAACAGCAGAGCTCAGTGTGGAAATCTCCTTCATCACCAACCCCTAGAACGGCAAAAATGGTTCCTTCTGCCGGGAAAGTTATGGAATGGTGTATCAGCATGTTATACCTGCAAACAAATCAGTAACTGGACAATACTACAGGGATGTCGTGAATACATTGCAAATTCATACCAGGTGCAAAACACCACATATCTGTGAAGCAGGCTGGATGCTTAAAAAATGACTTTATTATAAAAATATGGAAAAAATTCCTTTTGATGACCTATATATATGTACCATATATATGTAAGGTGTTTATTCTATAATGCACTTAATTTCAAATAGGCGTCGTCTGTGACTACTCAGAAAAAAATATGTCTTTTCACCAAAATCCGGGCCCTAATTATGACTAGCAGCCCCTTAGAACAAAGGATGAATTTATGCTATACACTACAGGAAGTTACAGGTAGATTGTCCATTGAGACGCGCAGGAGTTCATTTGGATAGGACGTTGAACGACCCTGCTGAACCAAGCAGCTCTCTGGTGTGGACAAGGAATATAATAAAGGAATTTAATTTAGGTAACATATAGGAATGTTACTTAATATCTTATCATTGAACTAATTAAAACTCTCAATTTTAAAGTGGATTAACATTTTAAGTAACGACATTTATTATAAATCCATAAATGTAATATAAATTTCATTTATTTTACCTTCTATTTACTGAACAAGTGTAATATGTTCGGAACCACAAAACACCTGCCGGCCATGTAAAACAGTAAAAAACTCAACGTCTACTACGGGAGTCGAACCCGGGAACTTCCGAAGGTCAGGTATGTCACGCCTGATATATCTAACAAAAGATATCATTAACTTTATACATTCGGCTTTGTCTTTTTTACAACAGTTATGCAAATTCATCAAGTGTCACTCAGATAAAAAGGCACATCTCATTTACCTCCCCCTGCAATAGCTATGTTGTGTCATCAGTGGTCGGAGAATAATTGCGTCCAGTTTTTGTTTGAGGAAAGAGTTAATGCCGATAGGTGGCTTTTTTGTAAGATTAACGGAGCGGAAATGTAATTTCGGCTCACATACACTGGGGTTTCATTAGAAGCAATTAATGAATTGTCCCAGGACATGGTTATATCATACGCGTGGCCAGTTACAATTTTGTGACTTAATCTCATGTGGCTCTATTTTTTAGAAACATTAAAAGACACTGGTGAACATATTCTGCGATCCGGGAAAATTTGAACATCCGGCGTAAACTAAATGGGTAGCCTCCAGGGGAAAAGTGCTGAATTGTTGTATTCGTGTGTATGTGAACATTTCTGTATTTGTCTCTTTACACAGGAGTGAGTTCACATAGAAATAAGCGCCAATTATGTTAATATTTCACCCGTTGTTTACGTAAAATGTTTAAGTGAGAAAAATTAAACCCTGAGGCGCAAATGGGGATACTAGGTCAACGCCTACGGCTGCTCGGCCGCTGCATCGACCACCTCTGCCTATAAAGGTACAATAGAATGCGACGTGAGACCTTACCGGGAAGCTAATGCAACCTGGAACCAATAATTAACCTCCAAATACCCGACAGGTACATCTTGAAGCTGAATACATCCTGGACCAGAACTCCCAGAGTAAGAAACGTTCCGGTGACATTTCCAAGAATCGAGCTCGAGCTTCTCGTTCGGTAAGTAACTGTGCTACTACCATGCTGAGAAGAAAATAAATAAATATTTACTTTGTTAACGACGTTGTCATATCAGCGCCGGAATTTCGACCCGCAGGAGGTTCTACACGACAGTAAACCTGCTGACATGGGACATTCGCGTTTAAGCAATGTGAAAAAAACCATCGGTATGTACCAGATTTAGGGTAACTGTTATGTGTTTCGAATGGGATGATGTTTGTCCTTGAGCGCAGCTAATGAGCAACCAATCGGCGTCCTGCGGTGTTGTCGTATTGCATTCCCCCTACTAAGTGGTGTGTGGTGAGCGCCAAACTATCAATCCCTATAAATACTATTTACGCTAAGATTAATAATCATATTTTGCCAAATATGATCCATGAGGAAGGAGAGAGTAATGTATTTATCATAACCGTAAAACCCAATATTTTTAACTCATATAGCTTTCCTAATACAAATAAATAAAGTGGATACTATTATACGAGCACTGTTCAATAAAGAATGGTTAAAATTTTTATTTGACAACCTACCTTTACCAATCCTCTTAATTTTGCTGGTCCTTCTCAGAATAGCCTCCCCTGAATTCGATGCACCCTTCCCAGCGTTTCTGCCAGTCATCAAAGACATGATGGAAACCATTTTTGAGAGATGCTTCAAAATCGCCTCCGCAGCCTTCACTGCTGCTTCTGATGATGAATAATGTCTCCCACGAAGGCGTTTCTTAAAGTTAGGGAATAGGAAAAGTCACATGGGACTAAATCCGGACTATAGGGAGGGTGAGGGATGCACTTCACGTTGATTTTTGCAAGATATTCAGCAACAATATTGGCAATATGCGGCCGCGCATTATCGTGGTGCAGCATCCAGCCTGCTTCAAGGAACCCCCCAGGGGCCTACTTCGGTAGGTACCGGTTTGGCGCACCCGGGGTCCCGAGCCAACAGTCTCCCTCGTGTGGGCTCCTCTTCATGGTTGAGGGAGATGGTCAACAGGTCCACCCACGTGTAGACCGTACGTGGAGACCCGTGGAGAAGCTTTTTAGATTCTTGTCTAGTTTAGAGTTTAGGATTTTGTGAACGAAATTTTTGGTAGGTTTTGATTTATAATTTTAATGTACGTGTATTTTTAATAGGTTTTGTTACACTTGTATAGTTTTTAGAAAGTTTTATATCTGGCTTTTGCCATGACTAGTTTTTTAAAGGGCGCTGATGACCGCCGCAGTTGAGCACTCTTATATATCATCATCATCATCATCATCATCATCTGCTTCAAGGAAATGTCAGGACGTCCCTGTAGTATTGTCCAGTTACTGATGAATGTGCAGGTACAACATGCTGTTAACCATTCCATGAATATCAAAGAATGAGATGACAATAACATTCCCAGCAGAAGCAACCTCTTTAGCTTATTGTAGGGTTGGTGATAAGGATATTTCCACAGTGAGCTTTGCTGTCTGCTCTCAGGATCAAAATGATGTAGCCAAGTTTCATCAGCAGTGATAACGTTTGAAATAAACTCCGGATCTTCCTCTAACATCAACTTTAACTACATGTATACCTGCATGCGAATGTCCTTTTGTTCCGGAATTTAGTCTTGGAACCCATCGCGCACAAAAACGTCTTATGTGCAATGTTTCTGTCACCAACGTGTGGGTACAACCTAATGAACTGTTCAGCATTTCAGAAAGTGATTTTAAGGTAATTCGTCAGTCCTCTCTCACAATGACAGTAGCAGCGTTGAAGTTTTCTTCCGTAAGAGCAGTAACTGGAGCACCGGATCCACCTTCCTTTGAAATTGATTGTCTCCCCTCTTTAAACATATTTAACCACCTTCGAGCTGTGCTGTAGGGAAGAATAAACTTTCCATAGCCCTCCTGTAACATTGTTTAGGCCTCAACTGAAGAATTGTTGAGTCGAAAACAGAATTTCAAAGCCACGAATTGTTACTCGCGTGTTACCTCCATTGCAGCGGTAGGCGATACTGAACATCTATGAACTTTCGTGGTTCTCACAGGTGGGAACCAGGTGTACCAACAATGCAACTATTACGCATGTTCGTTATACATTAAACTAACAGAATATAATAAGATTGAATTTTAGGGCGGAAAGTTATGACCTTAAAAAATTATGATCATTTTTTATTGAACAGCCCTCGTAATGTCCGCCTCGGTAGCATGGTTGCAGCGAGTCTGCCTCGCGTTCGGGAGGTCCCGAATTGTCAGGGTGAGTTACCTGGATAAGGTTTTTCCGTGGTTTTCCCTTATCCTGAAAGACGAATTTCGGGTAACCCTAAGCTCCATGGACCGTGGTCTCATTTGAGTATCATTTCACCTGTTCCATTCATCGTCCGATATGACTTAACGTTGAAGGACATAAATTTACAAGAAAAAAGCACTCCTAATAAGTAGATTTATGAATAAAAGCCATTTAAACTATATTATGTTAACCCTTATACCATAGCAATCATAACGTTCACTTTTAATAACTCCATTGGAATTTCAGAAAAGGATTAATTTTGCCTATACCACATTACATGGACGGGTCTGTTTAATTCTGGAGAAACCTTTTCCTGAAAATGATACCGATGGAATCTCAACGTAGTACAAACTCCCTCGCTTGTTTGTTCATTTTGCTTTAAGCTGCAAGGATAACATACTCTGCAGGAAACTTGCGAGCTGTTACGACGACATTTAAATTTAAATAACACCGTCAGTAAAAATATTTCTCTTTCATTTAAATACACAGGAGAGGTATATTGGTGTTCCAGAGCAGACTGGTTTAACTGCCGTTATAAATCTGTACTGAAGGCTGCTTCTTTCTTCATGGTGATGCTTCAGCCCCTAGTTTAGAGAGGGAAAATCTTCTCACAAGAAATTCCACTTTAACGATGAATGGACCATTTCAGCCAAATAAAGATTAATTAACGGAATGTGGAAGAATGCTAGGTATTCAAGTAATTAAATAATAGACAAATTTTAGTTAGGAAATGTGTTCTACTGACTTGTGAATAGGAACTTCTTAACGGTATTTCAAGCGTAATAACAAATGCAATGCGAGCAAATGCTATGGGCTATTTAACAAGAATTACTTACCAGCTTTATCCCCCAATGTCTTGTTCAAAGCTGTAATGAGTACCTTTTTATGTTTTTATCCAGGAATTTTTATCTAGATGTTGCCCTCTTGAAATAAATAAAAATTCTGTTAACACTTTAGTCTCCAGTTCTTATTATAGTTTACGAAAGACAACTTTACTATATCCTTCAATCAATTACGTTTCAAGTTCTGAACGATCAAGAAAAGCTGTATTAAACTACATACAGGGAGGCACATAAAATGTCAATTATTGAAATTGTGTAATAAATACGTAAATTGCAGTTTGACAACGTTGGAAGTTTCCGACGATTAGCCTTAGTTCTTGCATGCGTCAACGGAAGAAAGAAGTTGTCAATATCGCGCATGCGTGACTCCATCACTTCAGTTTAGTTAAATGGCGGACAGAGGCCGATAGATGCTAGGGCAGAAAAGTGAAAACTGTTCTCTTATGTAAAAACGAAGAGTGCACCAGAGACGCAATGACGTTGACGTTTTTGTGTTCATTTTCGTACGAGGTGGGCCTCCTGCAGACAGAGAGTGTATAGCAGGGGCTGCCGATGAGCCATTGTATTGACGGTGCCATAAATAAATAATAAATACACATATACACGCATGCACACACAAATAAATAAATAAATAAGTAAATAAATAAGTAGATAAGTAAATAAGTAAGTAAATAAATAAGTAAATAAATAAATATATAAATAAATAAATAAATAAATAAATAAATAGGTAAGTAAATAAATAGGGAAGTAAATAAATAAGTAAATATGTAAGTAAATAAATAAGTAAGTAATTAAGTTAGTAAATAACTAAGTAAATAGGTAAGTAAATAAATAGATAAGTAAATAAATGTATAAGTAAATAAGTAAATAGGTGAGTAAATAAGTAAATAGGTGAGTAAATAAGTAAATAAATAAGTAAGTAAATAAAGAGAGAAAGAGAGAGAGAGGGTGAGAGGGGGGAGTGGGAGAGGGAGAGGGGTGAGGGGGAGAGGGGGGAAGACAGGGTTATTAACATATATGTGTACCAATTTCGAACGATTTAGCTTATCTTATCCATAATCCATCCTGCTTTATAATATACTGTACCAAAGAGAACGTACCGGGAAACGGAAATAGATATTTATTACATCCGTACTCAATTTACGCACAGATATAATGCGTACAGTAACACTTTGATAATACAGATCATGGAGAATGTTATACGAAGCGTTCGTGTATGATTTCGTGACAGAGACAGTTATCTTAAGTCACGTGCTTTACTGCACTCTAGCGGATAAACCTTAAGGTATGCGCCAGAGAAATCTTGGCACCACCTTCTGCCATAAGAAGCCATGTATAAGCAGAAATCCTAGTCCTTAACACAGGCGCTTATAAGCGTAAATGGTGCCGTTCTGGAATCGGCACCAAGCCACGAAAAACAGCCAGGACAGAGCATTGCGTTTAACGCGCCTATTCACTCGAGGGAGCAGATATTCAGAAACAATCTTTTTTGCGCAGTTCCTATACACATCTCTTTCTTTCGTTTTCATACAGATGGTGCCATGGCACAGCAGCACTACCTCAGAAGCCGCCCCTGGTATATAGACTACAATCTGATTTTTAAAAGAAGATAGGTGAAGGTCATCAGGCAAGGGCCGCGATGGGTAAGAAGGGAAGGTCGTTGCTATGGAAACGTAAAGAAAGTGTGGTGTTTTACGCCCGCTTTTACTACATACGACACTGATGATACATGAGATGAAGATGGAGCACCGGTGGAATCAAATGGCGGGAGAAACCGGAGGTCCCGGAGAAAACCCGCCCCAGCGCCGTGTTGTCCACCATCTATCTCACTTTTCGGTCGCCTGTGATCGAACCAAAGGACGGCTTGGTGAGAGCCAAGCGGTCTAACCACTGAGCCACGGCGCGGCCTCTAACGTAAACAAAGGTTGCCAGATTGGATACACAGATGAAGTGGGTGAATCACACACTCCTCAGCTCAGTTATCACTAGTTGTATGCGGGCAACAGTGTTTGCCTAGTTGCGCCTTTACTTTGTTAAAACACACGTAAAATACGTTTTTATGGAAGCAAGACGTAGTGGGGGTAGGATTAGAGGTGGACCGATAAATCATGGCCCAAGGCAAAAATCAGCTTACCTTCGGGTTGTTACATTGCATAGTCTGTTCTCTAAGAGAATTCTTCTAACAGGAAGACGAGAGTTTGCTCCTTATCAGTGAACAACTTATTCCTTAAATCCAAAAGGGACAGTCACATGTCTGTAGATATCCTTGCACGTAAATGAATTCCTGTGGGTCAAAATTCCGGCATATTGGCGGCGTTGATATGAGCTGTCAATTAACAAAGTCGTTAATAATAGTATATTGCGCTACTAATGTATACGGAGCGAGGAAAGGTTTGAAAATACGCTTGCACCGAGTTTTTTTCAATTCTCGAGATTCCATTATATGCTTACCACATGTGTATTAGACATTATTTTTTACACTATGTGTGTTTATATGAATCTGAATTTTATTATTTAAGATACTAGCTGAAATATTAATAAATATAATTGAAGATAAATGCTAGATTTTAGAACGTGCATCGCGTATATGTGTTTCTATGGAGAAATATTTACCGAATTGTGCGGGAATGTCAACTTACGATGCATAGCAAGAATAACGGTATGTATGGGATATTAGTTACATTGTGCAAGAAATTATTTAAAAGACCTCACACATGTGAACACCCTACAACGCAGTGAATGTGTGAACAACTTATTTCGTTTTTAAAGTAGGCTAATACAGATTAACTGTGCGTATTTTTGTTGAGGTGACGTAACTCGAAACCTTGCCTATGTTTCGAGTGTTGAGATGACAAAGAAAGGGGATCTGGTGGGCAACATTGGGCTACCCACGTGGAAATGTGTGTAGTGTTTAACGCCGGCTTTTACTACATACGGCACCGCAGGCGGTGACACTGATGATACATGAGATGAACATGGAGCATCGGTAGAATGATATGGTGGGGGAAACCGGAGGTCCCGGAGAAAACCCGCCCCAGCGCTGTTTTGTCCACCACAAATCTCACTTTGCGTTCGTCTGGGATCGAACCCGGGCCGCCTTGGTGAGAGCCAAGCGGTCTAACCACTGAGCCACGGCGCGGCCTACCCACGTGGAGAAACAGATGACCTTCACGTAACTTCTGTTAAAAATCGGACTGTAACCACACAAAGGAAACTCACGGCTATAGTGGGAGCAAAACCGACGTTGTGTCAACACAGTGCCTACTCCAGAGAATAGCTGTGAGACTAGTTGTAAGACGAAGTCCCAGGAAGTACACGAGAGGAGCTTCGGCTGAATTGAGCATCTCACGTCGTTCTCTTCAAAGACTGTTGAAAATTACGGAGAAGCCATGGAATCATTGGACTAATGTTCAACCCCGCGCTACAAGGACATGTTGCAGAACAACTTTCTTCCTCAAATTTATGCAACAGGTTACCAATGGAGACACAATGGTTCATGGAAAATGGAGCAAACGTTATTCTGCACCAATATTTCGGGCTTTGTGATGTCCCATCGACATCCAGAATGTTTACAGGCTTGTTCAATATGGCCGCCACACAGCCCGGATATTAATTCCTGACATTTGAAGAAGGCAGCCTACCGCAACAAACCACGCAATCTAATGCAACAGCGAGCGGCTACCACATTTTTCCAGGGAATAACAAAAGATTTCTGTCGTGGAGCGGTAGGAAACGTCACAGTTCCTCTCGAAGAGGTTTTACCTCAACAAGCGGAGCATACTGAACATGTACTGCACACTCAGTGAGCATACACTTTCTGATGATTAATGTAAAAGGATAATATTGACATTCTTCGGTTATTAAAAGTTATATCGGCAATTTTCAATGTATTACACGAACTCTGAAGCAGTGCTCAAGAAAAGTGAGGTGATTCTCAAGGACTTGGCAAAGAATGGTCTGCAGCACGTGTTCAAGGACTGACAGAGAAGCTATAGAAAGTGCATTGAGATAGGAGGAGACTACGTTGTAAAAGATCATGTAAATCTTGGATTGCAGTAATAAACATCTGTGAAAAATTCAGTCTAAGTGTCTGTTGATCAGCCCTCGTAGTAAGGCGTAAACATGTAACGTTCTTAAAGCTGCTTTTAAGGATTTTACTTACCCATGTTATTAAAGTACCTTTTGAAATGTTGCGTGCTTTCATCCCAGTCTTTCTATGATAGTGGCAAACCGGAACGAGCGCTGTGGGCGCGGACAGACAAAACACCGCGTACCCGGTTCGGATGTTTTTGGGTCTCTCGGTATAAAACTCTGTACTACCTGCCATTTAGTGTTTTTAAAATATGAATAGAAAGTTATTAAAATTGCATTCATAACTTTAATTCATACGGGGGTGGGTCAAAAATAATGCCTCCTATATTTTTCCCTTAAATAAGTAAGTTATGTGAAAACTTTGAATTTGGCGCAATACCTCAAACCTTCTTCTCCAATCCGCTGCAGTAGTAACTTCCTAAGTCAACAGGTGGCAGAACTGCATCCTCTTGTAAAATGTCTGACATCGACATACGTATTGGGCAGCGTTCTGTGATTGAATTTTTGACTGCGGAAGGGGAAACGCCAATTCGCATTCACCAAAGGCTAAAAAATGTGTATGGTGATGCAACGGTGGATGTCAACACTGTTAGACGATGGGTTCGTCGCTGTAACGAAGCTGAAGGCCAAACACCATTGGCAGATGAAAAGCGGAGCGGCAGATCGGTGACTGCAGTGACTCCATGCAACATTCAGCGAGTCGATGACATCATTCGTGGTGATCGCCGGGTAACAACAGGTGAAATGTGTCGCATTACCTCCCTCAGTAAAGGCAGTGTGATGACGATTATTCAACAACTGGGTTACTCAAAAGTTTGTTCACGTTGGGTAACAAGAATATTAACCACCCTAAACAAAGAAACAAGGAAAACAACCTCCGAACAATTGCAGTGCTTCAACTTGGAGGGACAGGAGTTTCTGAAACAAACTGTTACTAGAGACGAAACGTGGGTTCATTTATTTGAACCTGAATCAAAGAGGCAGTCAATGGAATGACATCAAACAACGTCATCGAAGAAAACAAATTCAAAACTCAATGGTCGGCAGCGAAAGCTATGGCGACAGTGTTTTGGGATGCAGAGGGTGTGCTTATGATAGATTTTTTGCAGCAGGGGTGCACAATGAATCCAGTCCAATACGTCAGAAATCTCAAAAAGCTGAAAGCACGTCTTCGCCGAGTTCGCCCAAAAAATATGGCGGATTTTCTTTTGCATGACAATGCAAGACCACCCACCAGGCGTTACACTACTACAGAAATTGAGAAATTGGAATGGCAAGTCTTACCACAACCCCATACAGCCCTGACTTGGCAACATTAGACTTCCATCTGTTCGTGCCACTAAAGGAAGCTCATCGTGGTGTTCATTTTGAAGATGAGGAGGCTGTGAAAACGTCCGTGCGTCAATGGCTTAGAAAGCAAGACCGTGTGTTTTACCACACTGGAATACATGCCCTAGTTAAAAGGTGGACCAAAACTGTGGAAAAGGACGGAGAGTATATTGAATAGCGTCAAATTAGTCGTCAGTGTTGTAGTTTTCAAGCTATGTAAACTGGATTTAATTTTCTTAGCAATTAAAAGAGAAAAAATTGGAGGCATTACTTTTTGACCGACGCCCGTATTATTGAATAAGTTGTTTTTCACTGGTTGTGAGTAGAACGGTGCAGAGCGCGAAATCTGTATCGTAATTGAATTGATTTTTTTACGATATGTAACATTAATTTAACACATTTGTGTGTTCGAACGAGGAAGGCGTATGATTATATTATGTTCTTTGGTGAGGTGAGAGATTTATCCTGGGGTAAGCAGCGAATAACGTGTCCGATGAAACTGTTGTGATGACCACGTGTCACCAACAATGTGCAACAGCTGCACATCCTCTGTACACCGCAGGCTTCCACATTTTTGGGTTACCTCCAACGCGTAGCTTGTTCAACTGTTTGCCAACAGTCTGTTTCTCTCTACGTGGAGGAAATCCATGAATTTATCGAGCGATGCCTTAATGTCAGCACTTGAGTTTAGAATCGGCTACACAAAGAGGTGAGCATTTTAAGTTAACATTTGGTCAGTTTGGCCTAACACTTTAATTTAAGTCGCACTATGTTTGAAACAGATTTAAATGTCTGTCGCTTTGGTAACCACTGAAAACGTATCGGAGCAACTAATTGGAACTTTAAAATATTTTGATAGAACGAAAGCGAAGGGCTTGGAAGTGGAATTTCAGTATGTTCAGACTTATAAAATAAAGAAATAAAACATCTCTTGTTTATTTTTCCATTTGTATACATCAGTGGTAGCTCGTGCCGAAATCGGGAAAATTTTCAAAAAATGAAGTCCATGCGCCGATGTTTCTTCATAATATAAACAGAATTTCTACTTACTTTCGCTTTATGCTGAATTTTTAGATCGGGTATTGGTTGCCGTATCATTTTTATACTAACAATTTCTTCTAATGCTTGCCTTGAAAAGGCTGTTTTCAGAAGTTCGTTAACCGTGTACATTATTTATTAGTTAAACTTCTCGTAATATTAAATTACTCAAACACTGAGTAATTAGAACTTATAACAGGTTTCACACTCAAACACAAAATAAGAAACTGATGTCAGACACTAAATAAAGTTACATAAAGAAATACTTGGATACAGTGCGAACATGCGAACCACATTCACATGTTTTGAGGGATTCTCGTTATCGTCGCAGTAATGCAGTATCGTGCCAACATGATAGGTGCATCATAATCTGGCCTGCGATTCAATAACCATCTAATAACTGGATATGTTTACGTAAGAAGGATGAAATTAATTTCTAAAACCAAAATATAAAGCAATGATACGAGGGTTGTTCAATAAAGAATGATCATAATTTTTTACGGTCATCATTTCTCGCACTAAAATTCAAACTTATTATATTCTGTTAGCTTAATGTGAAACAAACATGCCGTAGTAGTTTCATTGTTGGTACTCCTGATCCTTGCCTGTTAGAACCAGGCAAGTTCAGATATGTTCAGTATCGCCTACCGCTGCAATGGAGGTAACACGCGGGGAGCAATATGCTTTGAAATTCTGCTTTCGTCTCAACAAATCTTCAGCTGAGGCCTGTACAATGTTACAGGAGGCCTATAGAGAGTCTGTTCTTCCCTCCAGCACAACTCGAAGGTGGTTTAAAATATTTAAAGAGGGGAGACAATCAATTTCAGAGGAAGGTGAACCCGGTGCACCAGTTACTGCTCTTACGGAAGAAGACACCAACACTGCTGCTGCCATTGTGGGAGAGCATCGACGAATTACCTAAAGGTCACTTTCTGAAATACTGAACATTTCATTGGGTGCCACATTTCCGTGAAGCAGGTTGGATGCTGCACCACGATAATGCGCGGCCGCGTATTGCCAATGTTGTTGCTGAATATCTTGCATAAATCAACATAAAGTGTATCCCTCACCCTCCCTATAGTCCGGATTTAGCCCCAGGTGACCTTTTTTATTCCCTAACTTAAATGAAATGAAATGTGTAGTGTTTAACGGCCGCTTTTACTACATACGGCACCGCAGGCGGTGACACTGATGATACATGAGATGAAGATGGAGCACCGGTGGAATGAGATGGCGGAGGAAACCGGAGGTCCCGGAGAAAACTCGCCTCAGCGAATCTCACTTTGCGGTCGCCTTGGCCGAACCCAGGCCAAGCGGCCTAACCACTGAGTCACGGCGCAGCTATTCTCTTACTTGACGAAACGCCTTCGTGGGAGGCATTATCCATCATCAGAAGCAATGGTGAAGGCTGCGGAGGCAATTTTGAAGGATCTTTAAAAAATGGTTCCAGTATGTCTTTGAAGACTGGCAGAAACGCTGGGACAATGCGTCGCATTCAGGGAGACTATTTTGAGAAGGACCATCAAAACTATGAGGATAAGTACAGGTACGTTACCAAAAAAAAAAAAAAAAATGTGATCATTCTTCATTGAACAGACCTCGTAAATTGGTTAATGATTTTCAAGGCATATTGAAGTTCTACAGCTGCAACTAGAAGTGTTGGTGGCCCTGCTTTACAGTGCAGCGAATGATCACCGCGCAGCACCCAGATGCAGCACGCTTTTGTGCGAAAATATAACGAACTCAGGACATCGGGTGAGGCAAGAGGGGAATGTTGTACGCTTGCGCAATAACTGATTACCGAGCTTGCTGGCTCTCAGCACGTTGACGTCACGGATGCTTTCCATTAGTTATGCAGGTGTTTTCCGTGCATCAAGAGTTCATTATTGGTCGTACTCGATTTATTATACTTATAATAATGCATTGTTATTTACATGGTCTTTTAAAACTTCTACAATGTGATTTATAAAGCAGAAAAGAGCGTGCTGCAGCACTATGACATGTAAGAACGAGTCGCCCCTGGTAAGGACTTCTTTAACCTCATTGGTCATATCTGAAGCTTTGCTTAAGAAACAATTGATGATATCTAATGTTTTAACATTAAACATACGTTCACTTTTTTCATGCACTGTGGGCGATAGGTAGCTATTCAAGTAATCGACTCCAAGATCTCTTGGTTGAGAAGACAAGTATGCATACAACTCCTCGTAGAGACTTCAAAATAGTGCAACTATTCGACCCAGTGGCCCCTTGTGATGCTGTTAGCATCTCCTTCAGTTTAGTTTCCCCTGAGAATGGATATAACAAAGCTATTTTCGAGATACGTGCTCCCTCTTTTCGTTGGAAATGTTTTCTCCAGTTTTTTTCTATACTGTAAAAGGTTTATTGCAAAAATGTCAATTTTATCTCTTACTTCATTTTATTTCTGAGATGCTCTTAAAGAACTCAAAATACACTTCTGTTACTTGGATGCAGACATCAGTTCATTTTGTAAATTTATGACTCGCTCATATCCATTAATATCTTACTTTAAATCTGTTAGAAATAATTGGGCTAGGAAGTTCGTATCGCTGGCCGTTCCCTATGCAGGTTGCGGCCGACCCTCTCCTGGCATCCATACAAGTTATATATAAGAAACGCACAGCGGAGAGGCGTTGAAACCGGTTGACCAGAGAAAAACTGACATTTATATCATTTAAATCATTTAAATCATTTAAATCATTATGTACATCATACAAATTCTTATATAGTATATACGGGTTTGTCTCTGGCTGACCTCATTTTTTAAATTGGTACATTGTGGCAGCACCCAAGCAATTATAACGCGGATTGTAACATCGTCTGATCGAATGTAAAATGATATCCAAATAATTAAATTAATTTCTTAAATATCTGAAGACTCTTACTAGACAAACTTGCCAAATCAGGAATTTTACTATTTATTTACTCATCTGCGGCCGTATTATTAAAAACTACAATGTACCTGTGAATCGTTTCAAATGAAAACCTGCTTCTGTGTCCCTTAAATCAAGATTTAGTTTATTGATAATCTGATGCAAATTCGTTAATGATTTCAGCATATTCAGTTTCTCGATCTGACTTCTCTTTTTTCCATGTTTGCTGAAGTAGTCCACTGAAATGTAATTGTAAGTAATTGAACTAAATAAGGATATGAATACAATGGCTGTACAGCAAATTTAGTTGCTCATCTTTGAAGCACAACAAAGATGTTATTCGAATGTCTTTCTTCCTATCAACGTGCTCTGTGTCATGCAGTTTCATCTGTTTTACAGTAATGAGTTGCATTCTACGACGAACCTTGGCCTGGCTAGTAGCGCTGCGTGGTATAGCGATGCCTGGCCGCTCTTACACTGCTCAAGGAAATCGTTACGAACTTCCTAGCTCTGTGTCATGCAGCTACACCTGTTTTGCAGTAATGAGTTGCATTCTACGATAAACCTTGCCCTTGCAAGTAGCGCTGAGTGGTATAGCCATACCTGGCCGCTCTTGCACTGCTCAAGGAAATCGTTACGAACTTCCTAGCTCTGTGTCATGCAGCTACACCTGTTTTGCAGTAATGAGTTGCATTCTACGATAAACCTTGCCCTTGCTAGTAGCGCTGTGTTGTATAGCCATGCCTGGCCGCTCTTGCACTGCTCAAGGAAATCGTTACGAACTTCCTAGCTCTGTGTCATGCAGCTACACCTGTTTTGCAGTAATGAGTTGCATTTTACGATAAACCTTGCTCTTGCTAGTAGCGCTGCGTGGTATAGCCATGTCTGATCGCTCTTACACTGCTCAAGGAAATCGTTACGAACTTCCTAGCTCAGTGTCATGCAGTTACACCTGTTTTGTAGTAATGAGTTGCATTTTACGATGAACCTTGCTCTTGCTAGTAGCGCTGCGTGGTATAGCCATGCCTGGCCGCTCTTATACTGCTCAAGGAAATCGTTACGAACTTCCTAGCTCAGTGACATGCAGTTACACCTGTTTTGTAGTAATGAGTTGCATTCTACGATGAACCTTGCCCTTGCTAGTAGCGCTGCGTGGTATAGCCATGTCTGGCCGCTCTTACACCGCGCAAGGAAATCGTTACGAACTTCCTAGTTCTGCTGATAAAAAAGAAAAAAAAAGTAAAAAGAAATTAAAAAAAATACAAAAAAAGAAAAATAACAAAGTAAAAAGAAAATAAAAGAAAAGGAAAAGAAAGAAAGTGTATTCTTTTTATAAGTAAAAAGAATACACTCTAAACTAATTCCCCTTCAATGTAAAATTACACATTCCGTCCTAACAAGATGAATTCTGCGTGTACTCAGATGCAAATCCAAGCAATATGGAGCGCTATGCGAACGCCGAAATGACGGATATGGTTTTGATGGTTGGAAGAGCTGAAGTGAGTTCAACGAACTCGCGGTTAATTTAGTTTCATTAAAAAATATGAATTATAAAAATTATTACATCAATGATAATATTTATTTAATTTCAGATAATTTTGTTATGACTTTAATTATACAATACTTTCAACCACTTACTGTAAGTATCAACAGCTTCCTTTTCAGTTACAAATGTTTTATTTAGTATTATCAAACACGTGAAATAAAATGCTCATTTTACTGCATAAGGCATTTAAGTTTTGGTTAATTTATGTACAATTCTATGATGTTTTATGTTCTGTTTATCATTTAATGCTTCCATCCTCAACCTCACTAACATTAACTTCCCTCTAAAAGGTATATGTTTGATATGTCCACCAGTTTATTTGCCTCATGGAGTGTTATAACGGAATTCTGGAACATGTTTAACACTCATAAGCAATAATTAATAGCATTTTATTGCGGTTTCATAAGCCAAAGAAAATCTTAATAGTAGCAAGCTACTGCGGTGTATGTCGGTATGTTTACAAACTACTACAGCACGCGGGACGGCGTGTGACTTATACCTGTGAACTCCAACAGCGTGATGCACTTGTTATTGTTTCTGTCACTGCCCAATCCACACTCATTCTTGAGCATTTTTATGCGGCTCTATTGGCGGTAAAAACTATCTAATATGTGTCACATGTAAGTTGAGCAACTACTTCTATATGTTCGTTTGGTGTCATTGTGAAACACCCTGTATAAAGAAAAATCTACCCAGTCTAACCTCTCTCTTTCTGTTTTTATTATTTTCTTTTTTAAATGTACGTCCTTCAAAGATGAATGAAATGGGTCCATAGAGCTTAAAGTTAACCGTCATTCTTCTTCCTAGATAAGGGAAACCCCTGGAAAAACCTTGTTTAGATAACTTGTCTCGACCAAGATTCGAACTCGGAACTTCCTGAACGTGAGGCTGACATGCTACCTCTACGCTAAGGAGCTGGATATTCTAACCTTACGTTAAGTTTGTATACCACATTCCCTTTCATTCTGTTTACTGGTACAAACATACACCACTGACTAAATGTCGTAGCCTAACTTTAGGCAAAATTTTTATAACGGTATCTTTTACACGCGCACAAATACACGCACATACATATATACACAACACATATAATGCACACTTAGACTCAGGCATCGTGATCTTGGGATACATTTCTATACAACATGATCCCACTATTCGCATCTGTACAGACACTAATCTTGGCGTCGTAATCTAACTCGGCTAAATTGCAGTACCACATGACCCTGTCATCTGATTCACGTTTGCACACTAAGCCAGGCGTCGTATTCTAGCTCCGTATATATTTTGATATCAGAGACTCCTGTCGTTTCACTGTGCTTGACTGAAATGTTGGCCTCTCTTTTTCGCTGAACTGCATCAACGAGAGCTATCGTGGACGTTAGTCGCAAATTAACATTTGTTTTTGGTAACTATGAAACTTGCCAGAAAATTCAAAATAAACCTTTCATTCGCCGCCCGCCTCGGTAGCGTGGATGGTAGCGTGTATCGGTTATGGTGGGATTTTTGTTGTTGTTGTTGTTGTAATTTACGTCCTCCAACGTTCAGTCATATCGGATGAATTGGGTGAAATGATGCTCAAATGAGTCCAGGGTCCATGGAGCTTAGAGTTACCCGACTTTTGTCTTGAAGGATAAGGGAAAACCCCGGAAAAAACCGTATCTATGTAACTGACTCTGACCGAGATTCGAACTCGGGACCTGTTGAACGTGAGGCAGACATGCTACCATCTACGCTACCGAGGTGGGCACAATGGTAAATCCTGGATAAGGTTTCTTCGGTGTTTTCTCTTATCTTGATAGACGAATGTCGGGTAACTGTGAGCTCCATGGACCCTGCACTCATTTGAGCGTCATTTCACCCATTTCATTCATCGTCCGATATGACTTAACCACGACATGACTTAAAATACCACGCAGGTACCTCAAACATATGTTAGTTTTCTTTTTTGTTCCCTTTCTACCCCGCCTTTAACTGCAATTGTCATATCGGCGGCCGTTCTCCTTTGGAACATATCGAAGGTGTTAAATCGTATTCGCTGGGTTTTGATCATTAGATCACGCACACAGTCGTACTCTCATTCATACTTCGAGACTCTGGGGAATATGAGGAATTATCTTGGTCGGAGAAAAATCCGCATCCCCACCGCCGGGAATCGAACCCAGGACACCCAGCACATCAGGCAGGTGCTATAGGGACTGAGATGTTACTTTAATCAAAAATGTTAGGGTTATTTTTGATAAAAGCAAATGTTCAAATTATATTCTACTTAAATGACAGTCTGGTAGATACATTTTCTTGAAATCTGTAATTCATTAATATCTGATTTTGGGTTAAATGGAATACCTCGTCTACTATGTACTTGGAAGTCAAAGTAAAACTGGAACAGAACATTTAAACAAAGTAATTTAAAATGATGCATGTACGTACGCAAATAATTTATGTAGGCGTCCACAAAACCACAGGATCGAGCCGAAGGCTCAGGCGAAATTTGCAGGAGTACTTTTGAGCAGCCAAGAAAAAAGATGTTTTATGGTACCATAATGTGACTCTATTACATTTTACTACACCGTAAGGGCTTGTACGATTGTTTATCTGTTTCCATCTCTTAACTGTGTAAAAATCAGTAAAAGAAAGGAGAAAATACTAAAGTTATAATAAAGTAGGGATGTAGGTGCCTCATTGAGTAATTATAGAATTTCAACACTAAAGACAGCAGAAAGTTTTACATTTTCTCTCAGGTCATCAGTTGCAATTGTGGCTAGTTAGCCTCCGAAGATGTTGGCTATCCTGAACTTTTCTTTACATTTGTCTATGTTCATTCTTTTTTATTGTTACCGCTTTTGTTTTGTTTCTGTATAAAATAACTTCAGATAAAACAGATTTGATAATTACACAGATCTCTATTTGAACACATAAAGATCAAACCAGATAACCATAAGTGGTGATCCCTACAGCAAATAACGTTAAACATGTACTCAAATGTTAACGCCAGGGAACCAAATGAAATAAACATTCCAAGTGGTATAACATACGCTAGCAATCGAACTGCTGGCTTTTTGTAGAAAAAATGTCAAGGTATTGTTTTTACAAGTATAATCACAAATATTAACTGCTGAAATTAACACAGAAAAAACAAAATTTCAATATGTTCTTGGTTCATTAGACAGTGAAGTAGCCGATATTATATCCGACAAAACCAATGTCTGATATTCCCTACTTAGATCTTAGAAAACGTCTAATCAAAGAATTCGAAGCATTGGAAGAACGAAAGGCAAAGAAACACCTTACAGAAGTAGAACTAGATGACAGCCTTCTGCAGTACTCCGAGAGTTAATATCTCTTGTCGGAGATTAGGTATCTACCGAAATTTTACGTACAATTTTCCTGCAGAGATTACCAACGAATATTAGAGCAATTCTAGCAACTAGTAAAGATGAGTTAGATACTGTAGAAGCTATGGCTGATAACATTATAGAAATAAGCAGTCCTACCAGTGCATTTATTTGTTATACTTCAAGCTCATCTGAATCTCAGAGCATTGATTCAGTGACCGATTTTCTAGGTTAGAAAAGCAGATTGCTAGGCTCACAAATTCAATTAAGTATTTAAAGACGCCTAAACGGTCACGTAGTAGGTCTCAAACTCCAAGCAAAGGAACATAAATGTTATTTGCTAGTACCATTACAAAATTTCATGACAATGCTAAGAAGTGTACACCAGCTTGCGAATACAACACTACATTACCGAAAAGCCTAGGCTCATCAGGGTATGGTGTATGTCTTGAATGTTTCTCTTTTTGAATCTGGTGGATTTATCATTCCAGTAGTCAACATTGTTTCTACATCAATAATATAGAGTAATTTTTTGTTCCATTTATACCTCGCCTTTAACTGCAATGGTTAAATTGGTGGCCGTTCTCTTTGGAGCATATCGAAGTTGTTAACTCATATTCGTTAGGTTTTAATCATTATATCACGCACAGATTTTCACTCTTATTCATACCTCCAGACCCGGGGGAAGATGAGGAATTATCCCCACTCTCGCCGCCGGGAATCAAACCCGGGACCCCTGGCACGGCAGGCAGGTGCTCTACCGACTGAGCTACGAGGCCAGCCTATAGAGTACTTATCCACTGTATCGTTAATTCATTTCTTTTCGTAGGCGACTAAATAGAAACTCACTATAATTCGTGTTCAAATATCTAGTGATGAAAAGGTAATGAAAGCTGACTCCATATAATTAATACATAAGTCATAGTTATGGAAGTAGTGAGGACAAACGCGTTACATCTAATATATTATTTTTAAGAAAGCGATTGAGTGTATGAAGGGAGAACATACTTCAGGTAATTTAAATCGATTATTTAAATGTGGTAATATCTGCTTGTCAGTACTACTGAAAAAATATAAGTCCTTTGTGTTACACAGTACACACGCATGTCATTGCATTTTATAATATATTCAATGAAGAATCGAGTTTTTGGGACCTCTACATCTGGCGCCGCTTTTGGACCCACATAATAACGTAGGCAATGTTGTAGCACAGCTCGGTCGATGCAGTGTCATGCCCTGACATCTAGCGGAGGAGTTACGGAGCTGGTCTTCCCGTCTCTCCGCTGAAAAGATGTGTACCTACATCAAATAGGTAACGTTAGGTATACCAGCACAATCAACAAAATTAGTAATACTTTAAATGAGTCGACATAGGCACAAGCAGCTAATCCTACCTAATCTAAGGAACATCTCAAATCTAGAGGACACTGACGATTTAATGCGATTCACCCAAGCATTTGCTGTATATTATATTTTCCTCGTGGTCTCTTCCTCTAGTTGTTGACTCCTGTATACGAATAGTCCAACTACAGTGCCTAATTCCTCCCTAAACGTCATACTTGGAACAAAGGCCAAAACGACAATAATAGCTTCTTTATGTTAAGAAATATAGCTCTGTGATTATTGCCGTTTATAAGTACATTTTGAGGTTCCGATCACAGGTTCCGTCCGGGTGTAGAGTCTTTGTGCAATAAACTTCCCTTAAAAATGGTAGGAAACACAATTTTGAATAGTGTGTATTCTCTGAATGTAGTTATTCTTACTATTCTTCAGAGAACAGTGGAACATCTTGGATTAGTGAACCACGGAAGCTGAAGGAAGTAACTCCAAGTTGTAAGTTTACAGCATTATTACTCTGGTATTCTATGGATCCATGCCAATTCATATTTGACACGTATTGGCATTATTATATCTAAATGTTCACTCTGGACATAAGTGATAAGTGGCGTGGCAAGGGGATTGCCCTAATCGGTGCCAGTTAGTACTTGTCACGGTTAACGTCGTCAGCACATGCCAATCAAATGTATTACTTAATACATATTCCATTAAATAGTGGGAAATGCACCACATTTCATTCATTTTTAGTGTAAAAGTAGCAAGAAATTGTATTTTATATCACATCGTCTTTCATACTTAAATTTAAATTAATCAGTTTACTAACAATGTTGTCTACATTGCCGGCAGTACAAAAGATGATTAAAAGGGAAGTACGAATGCTAGAAAAGTCGAATTTGTTGTGTATAGGAGCATTACGGTGTAATGTTTTAACACACTGCTGAGACTGGCAGTGTAATGCGGTAAGCAGTACTAGGGGCTAAAAGTTAGTACCCCTTCAATAAAACTTTGGAGACTGATTTAAAAGTGGCTAATGACTTCAGGTTGTATTCTAGAGTACCGTATATAGTTTAGAATACGAGACTGGGTCCCACTCGTTGCAGATCTGCATAAAAATCGTAAATGTGTCAAGTTATGTGCAATCAACGATTTGCTATCTTAAAAGAAAAGTTACAAGAATTTCACGAGAGTAACCACGCTGCCTCCAACATATACCTTGACCTCGAACGCACCTTCTCCCAATGCACGCAGTGTTTAGTTAACACAGTGGAATACTTACTTTGCAGACTTTTAGGAAACAATAATTGCAAAATGGGACTAGATTAAGACAGAGGCATACGTGGAAAAGAAAAGCGAACTAAGATCCTCTACAGACTGCAAAAGTTGCGTTCAAAAAGGTTTTATCAGCTATTGAAAGAGGTAGACGCCGAGGCAATCACTATTTGCTTTAATATGCAGTATAATCAACCACTGCCTAAACTTTGTTAGCGAATCTATGCAAAGTGGGTATGGCTTTATAATCTATGCATACTGGATCTATCTAAAACTCACAACAAAGACGTTTACTTTTATACAATTTTTGGAAACTGAATCTGCTAAAGGCTGCAACCAGGTTGCCTCAGCTTTGCACCACTTCTTGTTGGAACTGGAAGAAAGGATGTCTAGCCACGCTCCTACCATTCGTTTATTTTCAGACTCTTTTGTGTAGTCGGAACAAGAATAGTATGATTTTCATGCTTATTGCTTTCTTGGGGAAGAGTAAAAAAAGTTCCCGCAATACACATATCTACCCCTTACGGGGGCACAGTTATATGCCTCCTGATAGGGTGAGCAAAGAAAAGAAAAAGGATGTTCAAAATATAGCTAAATCTTTTGAAATTCCAAAACTGCAAAGGAATTTTATAAAGATTTTCTAGAAGACACCAATAAAGGTAAAAGCTTACTTATTCATATTGTATAAAATGCCATCTTATTCAACATGTTTGTTATATAGTTTTGGGAAACTCATCACCGAATTATTACCCTAAATGGGTTTTAAAATTTAAAGAGCCTAACGCTGCGTAACATATGCCATGTCCCCTTTAACAAAATGGTATGTGCTGGCTGCATTTCTGCCTAGTTTTAGGTGCAAAGGCTCGGAACTGCCATTGCATCATCAGCAGGCTTTGCGCAGGTGTGGCAACACTGCTTTGAGTGAAAAATGTGCTACACCTAATTTAAGTATGCTATTCTATGTGTGAGTGTGTATTGCAAGATTATACATCCCTTAGGTTCTTCAATATGCCTCGTTTTATTGGCAGGGCATTCAACAAGTTTAAAAAGGAATTACATATATTTTAAGCACTAAATGCGAACATATGGGTGTAGAGGTTAGAAATGAACTGGCTTCTTCTGCTACAGAAGATGGCCGGAATAGTTGCGAAAGAAATATCGGGAATGGATTTCCTGTGACAATATCTAAATGTGAGTAATATTACACATTTTTAGATTAATTTATATATTGCACGTGTGTCCTATTATTGGTTCAGAAGTTATGACCTGTTGAAATGGTTCAGGTTTATATGGATCACACTGTACATTCTCTCATTGTACATATATTGCTGTTTGTGTGCCTTTAAAGCTACTGATCAAACAAAGTAAGTGTAGGCATGCTTCGCAAACCTTAGATCTAGTCTTCCTAAGTTTATAATTTTTATACATTTTCTTGAAGAGTACTTAGATAAACAAACGAAACCTGGTGTAGCTCTTTCTCAATAACTAATGAACGATACCTGCAGAGGTTCTTTCCCGAGATACTCATTTAAGGATTTTGGATTGACTACACAAAGGATACCTATGACTGAAAATTTGAAATCCTGAACTAATACTTCTGTCTAGCCTTTTATATTTATACCGCAGATGTAACTTAACACAAATATGATACAGCCCAAATTTTGTCAAATTTCACTGTGATAGTTTGGAAAATATGGTCAATTCTTTTGTTTACGTCACCTTAAACGTCCCTTGGGACAAAATCACTTACATTTTGGTCTAATACTTTAATAACAGGTTTCCAATGCATCCATTTGTTTAATTTGCGCTAGGTTTCTCTGTCTCAATAACTGTAGGCTCCAGAAATTTTTCAAGCTATAAATATGGTTTTTTGCCCAAAATTTGTAATTGTCCTTTGAACTAAAAAAAATGGGCTTAAAATGCATCTTACAATGAAACCCAGGGCGACATCTATTTTCTGTGTCCCTATGAAAGTGTGTAACAAGTTTCATTAGTCTAATACTTAAACTGCGACTCAAAGACCATTTTAAATGATGAAAAATGCTAAAATGATCAATAGCGGGAAAACAAGGATAAATAATTAGAATTCATATCTAACACTAGCATTTGCCTAACTTTCTAACTTTAAAAGTGGCTTGCGGAGGCCCTCTAAGCATTCTTTGAATACAGGAAGGGCTACACTATTTTATAGACTAAAAGGAGGCAGAGGTGATTTTTTGAAAATGTTCATGAAATTTCAGTAGTACATGTGCTTAACCATTTCAACGAGTACGAATTATTGCCACTAAAATTCACAAACTTTAAGTTCCTTCACAAGATAAAAGATAAAAAATTATTAGTGTTATTAAATAATATGGATTAAACTATCTTAATATATAAATATTTTAGAATTATTATTTTTTCAGGTTATTTATCTGAAGTGCTTATTGAGAAAATGCTCCTTGTGTTGTGGAATGTCAAGTTAATCTTGGTTCATTATTAATTACCTGGTAAAAGAATAAGATTGTGAAAAGAACAGCAATTACAACCCGCAGTGCTTAATAACTCTGCGAAGTTTCAAGTCAATAGCTAGAGTAATTTAAAATCTCTCTATGGTTTACCATTCCTGTGCATTTTGACCCACGCGTCCCCTTACGTGTAATTTTTGGCTTTAGTAGTAACTAAATTTTGTTGCTGAAGTACTCAAAGTAACACAGAGGAGTAGTATTCTCTAGCTAAATCTCCTCGTGAGTATAATATCAAAACGTTAAGAGCTACAAGATGATATCTGTAGCTTACTGTAACAAGAAACATGGGAACTTCATTGCATGATTTACGGCCGTTTGTAGAGTTAGGAAAACAATATACTCCGTCTTTCTTACCAAATGTGTTTCCGATATCAGGTCAAAAGTGCATATCCATAAAATGAAGAAACGCAAAGTAAATTACTTGTCGTAACAAAAGATGAAACTTCTACATTTTATAGGAGTACTACGTCTGTTTGCTCTATCATTTTATGTATTTAGAACTTGGATAGTAACGTGTGCTATAACAATGTTCTATTCTTTACAGAACCCATGGCCCTCTTTAATGTTCTCTTTGAGGATGGAAATAGAGTAACTGTTAGTTACTGTAACGGTTAGTTTAATGTAACTGTTACAGAAGTAAATAACGTAATTCACAGAATAAACACTAGACAAAAGTATGATATCCATTATCCCAGTACTAAACATTCTTTCTTCCAGAAATGTGTATATTATTAAATTATAAAAGCATTTGGCGCACTTCCTAATGTTCTTAAAGAAAAAAATTGAAAACTTCAGTGCCTTTAAAGATGCTGTTAGAGGGTACCTTTGCTCAAAATCTTTTTATTCTGTACAAGATTATCTGAATGACAAATTATCCTGATAATGCTTCTGTATCTCTGTAAGTAATATCTAACTGTTCCAATGACAAATCATTACTTATAAATATTTGATGCAAGTTGAAGGTTTATTTTTAATGTATACGTATTTAATAAATAACAATGAATGGTATTCATTGCAAAAAGGTTGAGACGTACTGGCATAAGCCAAGTGAAAGCTGGTTTAAAAAGTGATTCATTTTGTATCATATATAATTATGCCTGCTTTGTTTTCCATATTGTTGTTCATATTGTCTGTATACTATAACATGTGTCTTATGTTAACTTTTGTAAATATATATATGCTGTTAAACTTTATACCTATGGACATGTTCAATGTTCACAGCCATTTATGGTTACAAGTGAACCTACTGAACGCAAATCAATCTAATCTAATCTAAATGTAACTGAGTGACGAAAACAATAAAACAATAATTGTTATTTATCGCATCAACGGTAATATAGATATTGTTTAAGAAAACACCAGACTGTTACTTATGAAACTTTGAAAAATATATTGCAATGACTTATTAGCTTCAATGAACATGAATTTCACATGATATTTGACATTTGACCTTTATTTTGTACAGTTTCCATTACAGTTTCACTACAATGTCATCGAACATGCACTACTATACATCCTGTACAAATACATGAAATTGCTAACCCAAGGTTTACTCGCTGACTCAGGTCCCCTGGCTATAAGCCTTTGATTTTCCTGAGCAACTTGGTAACCTTTGCTTCTTTTACCATAATCCATTTTTCTCTTCACCTATATAAGAATACTCCTATACATCTATTTTTCTTTTCACCCATCCCCGTTAACAAGCGTACCACTACCTCTTTACTCACACTGTCCCAATTCTTATCCCATCGTTTTCTCCTGCAATTTGTTACTTCCTTACATTCTATCAGGTAATGAACATTGCTCTCTTCATCTCCAAAAAACTCACATATCCCTATCTCATTACTTTTTAATCCTTTTAGATTTAGTATTCCTAATCTCTTCCAGTTTTGTCACATTGATCTATATATTTTCCCTACCCCATTCTGTCTCTAATTGCCTATAAGGTTTCAAAGATTTCTTTTCTTCTATACCTTCCCATATCTCCTGCCTATCTATGTCTAGTACTCTGGTTCTCACTTCCTTCCAAAAACCGCTATGATTTGGCTCCTGTTCTCTCCATAAATTTCCCATGTCTATCTACGTTACCATTCTTTCCAATTCCGACCACCAACTGTTTGTGTTCTTAAAGCTTTTCTGTTACTTTACACACAGATTCAATAATTCCCCTTTCTGCCCTTTAATACACTTATACCATAATTTCAGTATTCTTTCTATTATTATTCCCCTCCTTTTTTTATTACCCAACTCGAGTAATGCCACCTCTCTTGGTGCCGATTTTGGTAGCCCTAGTAGTTCTTTACAAAACAATCCATACATCTGGTCTAATTGTGTTCCTATCTCTGATATGCCCCATACCTCCACTGCATACATTGTTCTGGCTTCAACGACCGCTTCATACATTCTTTCTAACAATCTAAGTGACATCTCCAGTTGATGTTTAAATATTCTTATCCCTGTCATTGCGTCCCGGCCATTATGTATAATTTTTCTGGCATGTGTAGCTCATCCTCCACATTCCTACACCTAACTAGTGACACTCCTTTACCACTTCTACCTTTGATCTCCTATGTACCACTCCTCTCCTTTCCTCAATATCGATTCCCTTTTAAATACCATTATTTTTATTCCTTGTTATATTTTCTTAATCCCCAGTGAGCGCAAAACCTATGAATTGCCTCAATTGATTTTGTAGACCTATTACAGAAGTTGCTCCTGCTGTTAAATAATCCGCATACAATCAACCAGTAATCTCTTTGTTCGTTATTATAGGGCTTTCCTTAACCATCCCTAATGAAATTGTTATATTTGTTAGGATTACATGTGTTTTAAATATCACGAAATGAAACTAAATTTTTTATTTCAGTAATATGTACGAGGGTCAGCTGATAAGTCCTGGGCCTCACAATAACAAAATTATTTTGTATTTATTTCTATACATAATCTCCAGAAAGGCTAATACATTTGTCACATCATTGTTCTAATTTTTTAAACTAGCTCTGTAGTACGATTTAGCATGGTCCTCAAAATAACTGTTTACTACATCAGTGACCTCCTTGTTGCTGTGAAATCTTCGTTCTCCAAGAAAGTTTTTGAGGTTCCGGAACCGGTGGTAGTCACTGAGTGCTAGATCTGGTGAATAGGATGGATGTTCAAGCAATTCCAAATTTAATTCTTACATTTTTCCCATTGCAACGATGGGTCCGAGCATTGTCATGAAGAAACACGATTTTTTCTTAGCCTTATGAGATCTTTCTCTTGCACCCGATCACTCAAACGTTGTAGTAAGCTTGCGTAGTACTTACCACTGATACTTTTACCCTTTTCCAAGTAATCAATAAAAATAATTCCCTGTGAATCCAGAAATTGTTAGCTGACAAAATTGACTAGGCCTTTTTTGCAGTTGGTTCACCTGGTGTAATCCATTGTTTTGAATGTGATTTACTTTATGGGGTATAGTGATGTATCCAAGTTTCATCGTTGGTAAAAAGCCGTCTCAAAAATTGACTGGGAGTTTAACGGTAGAGCTCAAAATTCGTAATAGAAACCGTTTTCCTGTTCAACTTTTGATCAGGTGTCAACAAACGTGACAACCATCTTGCAGAGACCTCGTAAAAGCCCAAAATAGTACTTCTAATATTACTTCAAATATTACCTGCACGTTTTAGTGATATGTTTACAGCCTTTGCGATCTCAAACAACTTTAATCTGCGGTCTTCCAGTACTAAACGATGAAGCTTTATTGTGTTTTGCATTTTCATGTTTCTGGGTTTGAAATGTGACTGCCAGCTAGCTTGGCATTTCTACATCGTAAAATGCGGGACGGAATTTAACTGTCGGCTTACCCTAAAGGCATTTACAGAGGCCGACAGAAGTATTCGAATAACATATCATGTAACATTGCACGTACTATAAATACTGTAATATTTGGCAGCCATGAATTGCTAAACATGTAAACATTAACCTTTTATGTCTCAGAAACATTACTTAAAATATCACTTTGCATGTATTTGTTACACAATCTGTACTGTATTTATTCTCTTGTCCCTCTTATTGGAGGACATAAGTATTCTAACGTACCCAGTCGAACGGAGAGAAAGGTGGTTGGACGTACCCTAAACGCCCCTACTACATATCAGTTGTGTTTATTCTATACCTCGAGACAGTGTGCTCTAAGTTATTCAGTCACAGGTAATATGGGACGTAAAGGTAAGAAGACAATGGTGGCAGAGAGGAATACCCTGATAAATATGTGCAAACAAAACAAATCCCTCTGAAATGCCAAAACCATTAACAGAAGCAAAACTACAATGTCCTACATAATTCAACACTTCAAACAGAAAAATACTGTTGTAAATAAACCTATAAATGGCGCTCTTTCTAAACTCAGCACCAGAGACACGAAGCAAATAATAAAAGTGTTGAAGCAGTCCGAGAGTCACTGCATCTAGATTAGAGGATGCCTTGAGCAATATTCTGGCACTGTGGTTCACACCAGAACAGTTGAACAGGTTTTAAATAGTACTGGATTCAATGCCCGCGTTCCCAGTGGAAAAACACATGTTAATAAGGTGAATAAGAAAAAGCGTATAGAATTGTCTAAACAAAATGTGGTGAAACCAATAGAATTCTGGGATAATATTTCCTGGTCGGAGGAAGTCAAATTCTGCTTATAGAAGAGTGATGGACGTCTTAAAGTGTGTGGACTGCCAAATACAGAATGGGAACTTAAGAAAACGTGAAACATGGAGTCAGTAGTATGATGGTATGGGGCTGTATAGCTTCATCTGGCTTTGGGGAATTGGTGTTCATAGATGGGATCATAGACAAATTTGAATACAAGAGGATTCTTGAAAACAATATTAAAACGAATGCAGAGAAGCTGGCATTAGGGCATGATTATTACTTCTAGTAGGACAATAATCCGAAGCATACTGCTGAAATAATAAGGCTTTGGATCGTGTACAACACTCCTCACACTTTGAAGACACCGCCCCAATCTCCAGATTTAAATCCTATACAGTACATCTGGAAGGAACTCGAGGAGCGTGTGAGGAAGCATCATATAAGAAGCAAGGAACATCTGAAAGAATTCTTCAAACAAAGTGGAGAAATATGGACTCTGCAGACACTAAAAACACATACAGACAATGGACAAACGATTATCAGCATGTAACAGTATTTTTGGGTTATGTTCGGAGGAATTATGAAGGGATTATGAATTTATAAAAATATATGTAGTTGTGTGATTGGCCGAAGTAGTAATGGTATGACGTAATATGGCGTAATGTGGTGACGTGCCATTGGATCGGCCAATCACAAAATTAAATAGAAGTAACGATAGTTACGATAATTCAATAATCTTTAGGAGGAAGATATGTTCTTCAGTCTTGTTAAGTTACGATAAATCAATAATGTGGCTTCATGGTCTAAAAATTGACGCGGAGAAGATAAAAGTTTTGAATAGTAAGAGATAAATCAATGATCTCGTTTTTAAGAAAGAGAGATTTTTGTTGTAATGGTGGAGTTTGATGAATACTGGTACTAGATCAGGAACATTTTAAGTTATAATTTCAATCTGTATAAATATAACTAATTACAGAATTTGACTTCTTTATTCCGAACCACGCCTTGAAACACAGATATTACACGATTCTTATTTAGAACAAGATGATACAGTTGGTGACCAGAAGAAATAGATAGCCGCAAAAACTCATACGAGAAGAGAGAGAATTGTGCGTGGATGCCTTGTACAGGAGGCTCCAAGTAAGAAATCAAAATTAACGACGAATAGACTCAAATTCCTGTTACAAGCAGTAATTAAAAGAAAGGGGATGTTTTTTAATTTACGTCCTCCAACATTTAGTCATATCGGATGATGAATGAAATGGATGAAATGATGCTCAATGCGTCCGGGGTCCATGGAGCTTAGAGTTACCCGACATTCGTCTTTCAGGATAAGGGAAAACCCCGGAAAAACCTTATCTAGGTAACTCACCCTGACCGAGACCTCTTGAACGTGAGGCAGACATGCTACCATCTACGCTACCAAGGCGGGCAAAGAAAGGTGATGATAACTAAATACTAGCTGTTCTCTTTTGGAATACCTAGGTCCAGATGTAAAGTAACCGTTTTATTTCTTCTTGTAGTGCAAATTAGTTTCAGCTGCTATATATGAGTTTATATGTTTAATGGAAGATTCAAGTTTATTTTGTACCCGTTGCATTTACGTCTGTTTATTCTACGTAGCTTTAAAGTAATATAAGTAATAAATATGTTTACGTTCGAATACTTATGTCAGCCTCTGTATGTATTCGAAGGTTTTGATACGTTACTCATGTATGTAATTGTTCCACTCAGTTATTTTGCTTTTGTAAATGTTTACTGCACAGTTACGGGCTAACATCACCGTAAATTTAAATGTTTTCCGGGACCCTCGTTACCCTAATATTTTATTATTGTTCTTTCAAATTGTTCGAGATAAAGTAATTTCATAAGAATTGTGATACTCTTTGTGCTATTTTAAAGGGAGCACATATTGTTATAATAAAAATGTTATATTTGTTATAACCTAGATCTTAGTAATAAATTAAAGTATTTGAACTGTTCATTGGGAGCAACATTGAGTCAGTTCTTTGCATGCCGTGTACCGTAGCCTGGACCTCTTAGCTTTAGGGTATGTAGGGCCAATATTCTTCACTTTAGTCGGGCTGTTTAGAAAGTATTTTGGTAAGGAGTGCGCGGCCTGGGTCGACCGGCTTATGCTTCAGTACAGCTTTGAAAATTATAGCTCACACTGATTTGAACATAAACTCTTAGCAAAATCATGATTTACAAAATTAATTGCTTACAAAACAAGCAATTTATTATTTAAAATCTTAATATTTAAATTCAGTGATCCATTACTTATCATATACTACAAATCTATACAAATACCAGTCTATGCTGCTGATATAATCGGTCTGTCTGAAAGGATGTTAAGATAAACATTTAATAATTTAGAAAAGAAATGAAGAAGTTGGGACTAACCATTATTGAAAGCAAAGAATATGCAGGACAACCGTATTGTAATTGAAGACTGTAAATTTGAAATTATAAGTAATTTAAATACGTTGGGACAATCATAAAAAAGTAATACTATCACTATGGAAATAAACTTAGGGTTAGAGATGCCTACTATGGGCTAAAGGAGCAACTTCGACCTCATTTCCTTAATATAAAATCAAAATGCACAATGTATCAAGCATTGATTACATTATAAGGTTCATAGAGTTAGATTATAAGTTAAGATAATACTGAATCTATAATTAGCGATGAAATTCCTGCCTCCAAAGTTTGAATGTTTTTTGGGGTATTTTTAGCACGCTGAAATCAAATTCAAAGCCAGAAAGTTCGTATCACGTACCATTTTTTCATATTTTCAGTTTTTTGTTTCCTTAGAGCGTGATTTTCTTATGTTTGAAGGAACTTAAAACGTCAAAACGTCATTATATATAGTGTAATTCTTTAACCTGAGTAGTTTTATAATGCCAGGATATGAAAACAAAATGTTTTTAAGATTGTTCATAGTAATAACGGAAGGCACCGGAGTTTCTTATCTGATACGGGAATTTAGAGTGCACTAACCTGCTGCCTTGCCATTAGTGTATGTTTATTTGTGGGAGATAACTACTCTATGGATGCACTGATGTTATTGCAAGTGAATTACAGTGAACAAAACTGGCAAGTATGTGGCGATTTAAAAGTTATCACTATGCTGATGGGTCAATAATCTGGGTTTACCAAATTTCCATGTTTTCTTTGCCTATGGGATAGCAGGGCACGAGTTCATCACTGGACCAAGAAAGACTGGCCACCTCGAGAAAATTTGGAAGATGGCTCTAAGAAAGTTGTGCGCCAGAACATTGTGAGTCCTTCTAAAGTTCTGCTGTCACCTCTCCATATTAAGCTTGGCTTAATGAAACAGCTTGTTAAGACTTTAGATAAGAAAAAAGACTGCTACAAGTATATATGTGAGAAATTCCCACTTCTCTCTGAAGCAAAATTAAAAGAAGGTATATTTAATGGCCCGGATATAAGAAGATTGATGTCTGATGCAGCATTCAAAAACACCATGGATGAAAAGGAGAAAGCTGCGTGGATATCCTTCTGTGAAGTTGTTTCAAAATTTCTTGGTAACTACAAGGAACCCAATTACCGAAACATTGTGGCTAACATGCTTGAAGCATATAAGGAACTTGGTTGTAATATGAGTGTGAACATTCATTTCCTGTTTTCTCATCTAGATTATTTCCCCGAAAATCTAGGATTTCTTAGTGAGGAGCAAGGCGAACGATTTCACAAGGACATGGAGAAGTTCGAACGCAGGTACCAGGGACGATGGAGCATAAGTATGCTTGCTGACTATTGCTGGATGTTTAAGCGTGAAATACCTGAGGACAAACATAAAAGGAAAAGGACCAGGAGAACTTTCTTAACTAAGAAGCAACGGGTGTAAAATGCTTGTGATGCATTCCAATAGTCAAGGAGATAAGGCAAAATAAAGCAAAGTAAATAAGACTAAGCAGAACAAAAAAAAACCTCTAGTGACATGTATGAATAACCATACACATAATTTCTATAAGTTCTGTATATTATTTATTGTTTTCATTCAAAACAAAAACGTATAATGTGGAAGTTTGTGGTCAATTTCACTTAATTCTACATATATGTATAGTGATTTCGCAAGAAAACCTTACGTGATAGATATAAATGGATTGAAAATTCTGATTCAGCACGTCAACTTTATAAAGAATCACATTATCTAGTTTAGGTAACAAACAAAAAGTTTTAATTCGCAGGCTAGTGAATGATATTCTAAAAAATGAACAGGAAACATTTTTGTAACAGTGAACGGAAATGGTAACTGACATATCAAATATAACATTGAATTGTACAAATCTGTATGAGGAGCCCAATGTAATTGAAATAATTAAGGTCAATAGATTGGCATGGCAAGTACATCTGTATAGGAATAATACATGTAAAAATGTCACTCTCACTAGAAAGTTGGTGGACCACCAATAAGATGGCTGGACAATGCAGAAAAAGATGTTAAGGTTATCAAAGTAAGTCATTGGAAAGGAGAAGCACCATATAGAATTAGATGAAGACGAATCGTTGGAGCGGTCTTAGACTAAAGAGGCTGTTGATCAGAAGAAGAAGACAAAAAGAAGAAGATTGCTTAACAATTACGTCTTTATCGTCAAAATTCGTTTCTGGACCACACGTCTTATGTACACATCGCTTCCAGCTTCCAGTACTGCGACTACATAAAGTATAAAGCATGCCCGCCTCCGTAGCGTAGATGGTAGCGTGTCTGCCTCACGTTCAAGAGTTCCCGAGTTTCAATCTCGGTCAGGGTGAGTTACCTGTATAAGGTTTTATCCTGAGTTTTCCCTTACCCTTCAAGACGAAAGTCGGGTAACTATCAGCTCCATGGATCCTAGGCTCATTTGAGCATCATTTCACCCGTTCCATTCATCGTCCGATATTACCTAACGTTGGAGGACGTAAATTACAAAAAAAAAAGGGTTCATTTGTTGTCAAGCACAACCAATAGGTTTAGGTTGACCCACCATTATGTAAGCCTGCCAGCCGGCTGTTGTTACCACACCAGGGTAGGGCATTTATTATTCTATTTATTAACGTTGGCTATGGGTTTTAAGATTCATCAGTTGTAGTGATGCTGTGCTACATTGCCTTTAAACCTCACCCGGCCAACTTCGTCATTTGTCTGTGGCCGCTATGTCAGGTTAATGTGATTCTAACTCTCCGCGCGATCTGGCGGAAATTGTTTGAAGCAAGACGGCTCCTCAGTAGATAATGCAGGTAGCGCGTTTTCAACATTGACACACTTCTACAATCTCTTGCAAATCAATTTTTCTGATCTAGAAATAAATTAGAAGACTGCATAATTTATAGTTCTGCTTCTAATATCATTTATACTTACATATACTGTACATACAATTCCTGCAAACCACATCATTAGGAAGTAGTTGTTGAGAAAACCCGAAGGGCAGCTCGTATCATTTACAGTGTAACAGGATTGTTAAGAGACTTATGTGAACCATTAATGCATCTGTTATTTATTACTCGTAGTGCATGTTTCTCGCTCTAAATATTGCCATGTTTTCATAGTTATTAATACATATACAATTATAATTTTTCAGGATAATTAAATTCCGTTTAAGAAAACTGGAATATTAATTATTCTGTTTTAAAATTTTAATGTCTTATTTATCATTTACTCATTTACTTCCATTATTTCTTCCTTCTGTTCTCTCTCCCCCACTCTCTCCCTCTCTCTGCCTTTCAATAAACTATATTGTATTTATTTCCAGGATTACACATATGCTTACGGATGGATCTTCGATAACTGCAATACCGCGATACTCGCTATACTTGCATGGTATCGATATCAAACGATACTTCAAAAAACTTTTCGGTACCTTTGGATACTCCGTTGGTAGTTCTGCAATTTATATTTTATTTTAAAATCGAAAAATATTATTGTCGCAGGTTGAGCACTGCAAAGCTTGAGAAATTTCTTGGAAGTAGTATCTACACAGTAACATCATGCAAGAAATTAATCGTGTGTCAAATTTAGTGCGAGTTAAATTCCCAAGAAGAAATCGCTGCATTTCTCAACGACAATTTATCACCTCCTATTTCTAGGGCACAGGATTACTGGAAAACAAATTCAGAATTTTCAGAACTAAATAAAATTAGTCTACCTGTAATCTACCTGCAATAGTTTTCTCCGAAGCACTGTTTAGCGCAGCAGGACTCCTATGTCGGAAAAAGAAGTAGCCTTGACTCCGAAGGAGTGAAATGCTAGTATTTTTTTACATAAACTTATAACATTGAGCTGTTTTGCTTCTAAATGTCTAATGCAGTATTTAAAATTAAGAACACTGGGAGTTTTATGTTTTCTTTTTCATTACATATGTTCACTTATTTAACTTTATTGACATTACACAGTTCTGCCGACATACTATTTTGTGTTGAAACTAAAAGTGACGGTATCAAGTATCGAAGTATTGGATATCGTGAAAAATATCGTGTATCAGTATCGATTATCGAAAAAACTGGTATCGATTCATCTTTACACATAATTGTTTAATTTTAAACCTACTGCAAACTTAAACTTTTGCATGTGTTGTTGAAATAAATACACTATGAATTTGTATACAATTTTATATCAATATACCTCTATTCCTGTTTTTTCTTTTTGTTTGTCAACCAGTTCTGAAGTAAGTGTGAATTTGAATCTAACTCATCGGGAAATTAGTTTCAAATTCATTTCAAAATTTGTACCAAACAGACACAAGAAAGCCAGTTATAAAGACATAGTGAAATAAAATAGTTACACACTTTGGCGGGAGAGCAGGTGGCTGGCAGCGATACCGACTGAGCGGGTTCAGTTAGTTCAAGTAATCGCCAAGCTGCGGCGACAGTTGTAATTCCCTTAGCACGTTCCTCGGTACTGCACGTTGGTCCACTAGGTGGCTACTGTAGCTTTAAGATTTTCTGAACATCACAAAATCCATTGTTTCCCGGCATTAGTATTCCTCCACATTGAAATAGTGTTTCTGTCGTGCATTGGGCTTCTGCTTGAGGTTAAAGTATTTCTTCCACAACAAAAATGTTTGTTTTAAGTTAAAGTAATACGTAACCATGTTTATCATTATTAGTTTCGTACTGTTGTGTCGTAACAGTGATCTATTTCTATATGATTCTGCTTGTATTTATTTTATTGGCAGCCCTGCAATTGTTCATTTGTTTTGGAGATCCTGTATTAATGAGACACTGCCATGTTAACCTCGATTTTAAGAATTTGCTCAATTAAAATACTAAAGCATTTCTAAAAGGGAGTTTTTGATGGGAATTTTTCTGTTAGTTGTATTCCTCCCGAAGTTCCATGTCGATGTTTCACAATAAATAGGAAATGTTTATAAATTAAAAGTTCGCACATATTAAGTTCATTATTTTCCCATCAAGCTAAATGTATAGTTGAAGTTTTGCATCCCAATCTCTTTGCTTTGAAAATGAGTTGGTACCTTTAATTTTTTTTTTTTTTTTTAAAAATCAGGATTACGATTTGAATTAAAATATCAATTGTTTGAGATACACAGTGTTTCTAACGTCTATGGCGACTTGTTCCAAAAGCATTTGAAGTGTTCTTCATCCTCAATGAACCGTGAATAATTTTGTAGTTGGTGAGTAATAAGAAATATAAAATTATGCATTTGATGAAAACCGCAAATTAAATCAACTAATTTATTTTAATGCAGTAATCATTTGCGAAACTTGCAATTTCAATAATGCCTCCTGCATACTTCCAGTGATAAGTAACTATTCCTTTGTTCTGCAATGCCATTTAAAGTAATAAGCTTCAAAACAAGTTTTAAAGCTTTGAGCAGCCCATTAGACCTCTGGATCTTGCACCTACAAGGTTTATGCAAACGTTTAACTCAGTATGAGGTATGTAAATCCTTTGTCATGGAAATTGTAAAATATCCACAGAGATACAGATAACCCATAGTTGATAGAGAAATTTGTATGAGTGTGTTGTTTTCGCATCTTTTTCAGTTAGTGGAAGAAAAATGAGATTAAAAAAATAAATATCGTAATTAAATAAATATCAGTCAAATTAAATATATTAAGAAAAAGTGTAAATTCTTAAACATGGTATCTGATTTTACTGAGTTAGGTACGTGCTTTATTTCCAATGTAGATGTGTAAATACTAAAGCTAGATTCCCAAATATTCGTTATGGTAATAAGAGGGGGTGTCATAAAGTTTTACTTATCACCCTTTGAAAAATGTAACAGAGAGTTTCTGTAGATATGTGCTTGTTAGTTCTTCTCTACATAGTCAACATCCAGATTTACCCATTTTTCCCAGCGTTTCTTGACCTTCCAAATACCTTGATTGTAGAGTCTGCAGAATTCGCTTTAAACCACTCTTCCACTTCACTAATGACGTCATTTGTTGTCAAATCGGCGACCACGTAACGGATTCTTCATTCCCGGAAACAAGAAAAAGTCACTTGGTGCGAGATCGGGTGAATAAGGCGGATGTTGTGAGGTCTCAAAGCGACATTCCCTTGTTTTGTCAACTGCAACTTGAGATGAATGAGCTGGAGCATTGTCAGACAGAAGACGAACAACTTTGGAGAGCATACGGCGTCGTTTCTTAATCAGAGTAGTTCGTAATTTGTCCAGAAGATTGCATAAGTATCTAATGGTTTGACCCTTGGCAAGATAACCTTTAAGGATGACTCCATGACAATCTCAGAAAACTGAAAGCATGACCTTCCCAGCTGACCTTTGCACTTTGCCTTTTTGGGAGGCGGGGGTGCGGAATCGGTATGTTTGCATTCCATGCTCATTATTTTTGTCTCTGGATCATACTGATAGATCCAGGAGTCATCAATGGTTAACAGACGATCAAAAAAGCATCTTCATCCTGCTCCAACAGCATCAACATCTGTCTTGAAAGGTCACGCCGTGTTTATTTTGGAAAGGGGTTAGCAAACGTTGAACCCACCGTGCAGACACCTTAGACATGTACAGTTCGTCAAGAATAATTTTCCACACGCTACCATAAATAAAATGTGTCTCATTCATGATCATTTGGATGGTTGCCCATGTGTCTTCCAGTATTAAACTCTCCATTTTCTTCACTGTGTCAGCATCGTCTGTCATTGACTTCCACTAACTACGGCTCATCTGTCAGGGACATGTGATCAGTTTGAAAATTCCTTATCTACCTCACAATAGTGTCATACGATGGACAACATTTCCACAAACAGCCGTCATCTCATTATGGACTTCCCTGGCAGTTTTACCCTTCAAATGCAGGTACTTGATTACACCACGGGCCTCAATTTTCTCCATCTTACGCCTCAGTCCCTTCTGAAACTCACCGTAGAAAAATAAAAGGACGCAAATCAGTGAAACTATCGATATTATGTCCCGAGCGATCAGTGATAATACTGAAAAATATTCATCGCTCTAGCATAAAAAATACCGGGTGATAAAAAATTTCAGGACACTCCCCGTATAAGCTGATTTACCTGGATTTACACGAGCGTCATTCTGAAACTGGAAAGATAATTTAATTTGGCTCTCCACTATTGCAATGATATAAAAGACGGTGCTGAATGATTTTATTTACTCCTTATGACTGAAACTGTAAAATACCAGAGATTCGTAAATGGCGGACCAAATACCTTATCTTCATCCCCACAATTTTCAGTTAAGATAGATTAAAATATGGTAGAGTTCTTGGTTAGATGGGATTAAAATTAGATACGGAGCATCTACAACGGCGATGTCCAACCTAAAACAAAACTTAAGAAATGAAGTCGCTAAATTACAGTAGCCCAATATAATCGTTCGAATCAGAATGTGTTCTCCCGATATAGTGCTTAATTTTCCTAGGGTGGACGACACATCCATCATCTTCTATAAGGTAAGAGTGTTATACATGCTTTACATGCGGAGTTTATGTAGCAGGTATCCTGACTGTGACACAACCAATCGCGCACAGGCAAACTGTCGTGCGTCCGTTAGGTTTTAAGTGAAGAACCCTGCAGATTCTTAAAGTGATTGAAGATAAATATTTACTGAATTGATTTGACTATCTGAAATTATAAAAATTCATACAAACTTTTCAAACGTGTGCTCCAATCCAGAGGCAAAAATAAAATAAATCTTATATTTTACAAATTCACGCTCCAAGTGAGGCAAGTATAAAAACAAAATCCACATATTTTATAACTCTTAATACTTCGTTGTCCTTTTAACGTTCACTGCAGTCAAACTCGTCTAGTGCTTATTACATCATAAATCCGGTCAAAGTGAATGCAATAAAGCTATCGCGATGCATGCAATTGTAAGACTCGCATATGAACGGGCCCTTAAGAGAAATTTGGTTGCAGTATCACGTAGTGCCCTAGAAGAACGGCGTTACTCCCTTCTTTTGTTACAATAATCTTTTTTCCCCCCCCCCCCCCCCTCTAGCACCGTATGCGTCGAGAGGAGCCTAATTCTGTTACTGGGACGACCACGGGAGCGGTTTCTAAGGATTTATTCACTGCGGTCCGGATTTTACGTGCGGGGAATTCCCAACCAACCGATGTGATCGGCGTAGAGGGATTAACGTGGGTACCTCTCGTCGAAGACCATGCGCTCTACTGTTAAATATATGCATCGGCAAGATAAACAAATAGATTCATAGGAGGAAACAAACCAACAGCGGGGCCGTCTTTAGTTTATGGGACGACGTAGACAAAAGCATGTGTACGTGTGTGACATCATTGGCTATTTAGCTTTGTAAATCTATGTGAATGAAATACATAGGTCGCATATAAGTTTTAAATCTTTTACATCAAATGCAAAATATTTAATACGTTCACATTGTTACAAATAAAACAAACAATAATTAACTAGTGTTTATTTGGTAAACATAAGTGTAATTTGTATTTATTACCAGAGTACACGCTGCGCTTGTGCATTTTAAAATCAGAGGGATGTTGTACAACATGGCTGCTTCCGTGCAATATGTAAAGCATCTCAGAGGGAAACCGTTAAAAAGTGGCGAAAAATTATATATGAATAATAGCCAATCTAAGTAACTGAGGAGTTGTTAATCTGTCAACAGAATTACCCGATGTTCCAGATCAAGTATCAATGGAAACCGAAGTGAGGTTGTGAAAACGGGCAGACTTCCAATCCAGAACATCATCGAAAAAGAAAGAATTTCTTTGAGAAACGTGAATATGATGAATTTATTAAAAGTTGAGCCTAATAGCTTCTTTGAAAGGAACGAGTCAAAAACAATTTCACAAGAGTTTCAAGCAATGAACAATGATACCGATTAGCCGAGCTTTGGAAAAAAAGCTTCCACACCATTGTTTACGAGGTAAGTTTTCAATTTTTGCACAGAAAGAGAAAAAAATATATTATTGTTGAACATAAAAGATATATCTATTATTGTGGTGAAGGGATTATTAAAGTAAAATTCGGAAGTGGAAGTCGTTTAAGGAATTTTTCCGTTGTCAGATTCCAATTGGGTACGTAATATTAGTTGCATGTCAGTAGAACTTTCAAGTCATTGGCAAAGTGGCTACACGCAGTTGGTTACTCTGTTATTTCGCAGAATTAATAAACGAAGCGAGGTTATGTGAAGCAATCAAATATTTGAGTAATTGTTGTAAACATTCAGTCACTGTTTAGGTTACAAAAGGAAAAATATATTACACAGTAGACAAAACCTTGCATTTAATCTTAATGGCGCTGGTATACCGGCGGGATTTGTGTATAAACTCTCAGAGAGAGGAACTTAGAGAGAGGAAATCTCTTGTGGAAGGGGCCACTACCAAATATGCCTTGTCAATCAAGGAAAACTGCGGTAAACCAATCAGAATGATTGGCTGTCAGGCACCTTCCGAATGAAAATCTGTTACTTTACCGCGGAGTTAAGTTACTCGGTTGGGGTGTGTTTAAATGTAGGTGTATATTGGAAGGAAGAGTATCTCTAGAGGATCCTGATGAGGTGGAACTTGGCTTCTCGAGACAAAGGATCTTTTGCCTTCCCACTTTACTCCTTTGTGATCTTACAAGTTTGGTTGTCTGCGTGGTGGATGTGGGCAGGTGCTACATTTGGGTGCGCAATATCTTCTTTACTGGCCTCCCTTGAAGCTGCTGCTCGGACACTAGAGGCGACAATCTATACATACGTCTCTGTGGCTTTGTTGGCTCCGCCCTCTGCCTTCCCTCTGAGTGGGGAGGACGTAGCTCGCAATAATTCTCTGCTGGATCTATTAATAACTTTACAATTGACAATAATTGTTTTCTTAATCACAAGAATTACCAAGTTTATAAAACAAGTGCAGTCTTTAGATGCTACAGCCTGCCCAATTTCAATAATAAAAATAATAAAATCCTTTTGCTATATATGAAAGAAGTAATAAGAATTTTATGAATACACGTTCTTTGCTCAATATGATTCCCGCCTACTTCAATTCCGTACTGACGTTCTTAGTTATATGTCGCCAAATTTTAATTTATTTGCATCTGAAACAGAATTTTTATTCACTATTTTCTGAATTTTAAGAGTCACTTTAATTTCTCATATTTGGAAATTCTGTAATAACCAATTCTCATTTCTGACTTCCATTATATTCATTTCCAAGGACAATTACTTCTTCCTCCGAGAAAATTATAATATGTATTTCTTGCATTTGGCATTTATCTTAAACACATTAAAATCTCTTATTACAATTATTTAGCTATCTTAGTGTCATTTTTTAAAATTATTTGTCTTATTAGTTAATTACGCTGCGCAACAATGAAAATGTTTCGGGCTTAAAAATAGTGAATTTACATGTATTTCCATCTGCTAAATTAAAAACTCAACATAAAAATGATAGATATATTAGCTCTTGTTTTGAAGGTAAAGGGACATTTAATTTTTTAGAGGGAAGATTTTAAATTTGGGGGAATTTTTTGGGGGAGTTGGCACACCTGTCAAAATACCGTAGATGACAACTACAAGCATTTGGTTCAGTGCTCCTTCAAAAATACCGTCATCTTGGATGCAACATGTCCCTTAAGATCCATTTTCTTCAGTCCTACCTAGACTTTTTCCCTCCTAGTTGTGGAGCTGTTAGTGATGAACATGGGGAGAGATTCCAGCAGGACATTTCTGTTATGGAACAAAGATATTAGAGCTGTTGGAATGAAGTAATGCTTCCGGATTACTTTTGGTCTTTGTATAGGGATTCTGCGGAACTCCATCACAAGAGGCAAACTAAAAGACGACGAAGTCAATAGGCCACCACAAGATTCTCTTTAGACACGACTATCTGCGAAGTATTTTTCCAGAAATTTAGAACTCTTGGCATGTAAATACCTGTTAAAAAGAATCAAATACACTTTCATTGTTGTTAGCATGTATGTAATTAAAATGTATCCTGTTGTCTCAATCCGTTAATATGTAATACTTCCACCTTGTGTATATCATAGAAACTAGCTCTAATAAAATTTTTTCAGTGTCATATTTGTTTTTCTCAACACAAAATTAGTAGGAATTGCCTCATGAAGTGCTAGATACATTCAAGAATTATTTTTTGATGCCCAGTGTAATTTGGCATCAACAAAAATTCCAAAGTTGTTACTACTGCTGTAAGTGTAATCGGAAAGCCTATCAAACTTATAGAGTAACATCAGACTACGTCAGTGATCTTCAGCGCCTCTCCAGTGCAGGAACCTTACCGCTAGCGGCCTCCCTGGTCGGTCAAAATATATTTATGTCTACGGCTGCACAGAGAGTACATCAGGAGGGAAACACTTTGATCCAAACTGACCGCCAAAACCCATGCGTCTCGAATGCAAACAAGCAGAGATATAGAATTAATGTTTAAAAATTAAGTTGCGAGAAACAATTTGTGTTGAACAAATAATTGTGTGGATAATTTTGACATTTCATAAGAAATTCTGAAAAAATAAATATGTCGATATGTATACTGTTACATACTACACCGTTACACACGATTTGTAAAGTTTCGTGTACTAATTTATAACACCTGCAAATACATCTGTTTATGACAGGATATATAACACACAAAAATGTGCGCATAAAACACACCATTCCTACCAAAATCATAGTTTTTTTTTAAGTGAAAGCTTCGTAAATTTGAGTACATATCTAGGGGGAAAAAGAAAAAAGAAAAATGAAAACGCCTAACCCTATCTGTTGTACTGCACAACTTGCCATGCGAGACCCAACTCACTAGCGCCTAGCTGATGGTAGCTTTATGCCTCACCTTCAAAAGACCTCGAATTCCTTTCTCGGCTAGGGTGAGTTATTTCGATAAAGTTGTTCCTGGGCTTTTCCTTTATCATGAAAAATGAATGTCTGGTAACTCTAAGGTCTATGGACCCTGGACTCAATTGAGAATTATTTTAACCCTTTAGTTCATCATTGGTTAAAACTTGAAGTTGGGGGATCTTAATTAAATGGGATGCGCAGAACACATTTTAAGTATGCCAAAATCGTAAACTGGAGACTTCTGGGTAAAGTGGGTACTTTCTCATTCACTGTATTGTCAGTAGATTACTTAATTGTGAAAGTAATTCATTAAGTGAGCTATAAAATGTTACGTTGTAGAGTTGCAATGTGCAGGATTACAATTGAAACCATTTTAACATACAAAGTGTATAACTTCAACTATACATTTCATTACCAAGGTAGCATGACCTACCTTATTACCTTAGAGAAACGTACAAATGTATATAAGGCGCTTTCTCAATTACTGCTGCCATACACTCCCTCCCCAGTGACAATGTCCAAGTGTTTACAAGGAAGGTTACCCGCCTGCTACTTACGTGAAGGTTTGCTGTTACCATTCACGATGCTTGGCTGTAAACTTACTTAGATGTAGCCGTTTTTGGCATTGTTGAGTGTTCTGTACGTCCAGCAGGTGATGAACGCTGGTTTTAGTCGATCCAAGGAGATGGTTTGTGTCCCAATTGGAGTTTTAATGTCAAAATGTTTTTCTGTTCGTGTCAATACACGAAAAGGGCCGTCATATACTGGTTGCCATGAATGAATGTGTAGTGTTTAACGCCCACTTTTACTACATACGGCACCGCAGGCGATGACGCTGATGATACATGAGATGAAGATGGAGCACCGGTGGAATGAGATGGCGCGGGAAACCAGAGATCCCGAATAAAACCCGCCCCAGCGCCGTGTTTTCCACCATAAATCTCACTTTGCGGTCGCCTGGGATCGAACCCGGGCCGCCTTGGTACTGGTTGCCATGGTTTCATATGAGCATCACGTAGGGGTCACCATTTTGAAGAGTTGTAATAACGAGGGTTGCAATTGTAGGCATTTATTTTAACATACAAGCTGTATAAATTTAACAACATATTTTATCACCATGGTAGCATGGCCTACATTATTATCTTAGAGAAACGTATTACGTCTTGTGAATCAGTGCTGCCACAATGTGAACTACCATTTACGTAATTGGAAGCTGATACTGACATACGTTGGAATAAGCAAAACCTCCAATGCAAACTATAGAACAAACCGGAGGAATAAAATTCTCTCAATACAATTTTAATCCAACTTTTTCATCTTGTTTTGTTCTCTGAGAGACTGCGAAAGAAAAGTAAGACCAACAAGTATTGTTTAGTAAACATATGTGAAGAAGCCTTATAAATAACATGTTCTAAGCCGTTGATGAATAAATATTTTTTAACACTTAGTTCGATTTTAACATTTTTAAACCCAGTATTAACATCCATTGCATGCTATCTACAAGTGGAGTCTTGAACAGCACAGGAATTAAAGGTTACTCCTGTCAATTTTACGAAGTTTTCATTGCAACCAAATTAGTAACAATAATATACCATTTCCATTTATCTTAAAAAAGCATTTAAATTCTTCTTTGCAATCCAAAGCTAATGAAAAAGCAGGAACAAACACCTAGATTCACAAAACACATATAATATGGCGTAATATGGCGTGACTTTGGCACTTTGTGACTATCATCATAAAAAATGAACTATTTTGCTCTTTATTCAATTGTTACTATACGGCTTAGCGCCTTTTACTGGATTTATCGAACTGCTCACTCATTGAATTTTTACCAAGAATCACGAAAATGCACGTATCTGGTCTAAGGATGTAAACCAGAAGCTGAAAGTTCATCCTTCGATACGTGCTGAAGATTAAATTGGTTTGTCAGGCAGGGTTAGTTTAACAGAACATGCCTTGACGTGAACACCTGTTGCTGTGTTGTTGTTCATTCTATGTAAATTTGTGGACGTAAACATTGAAGTGTAATTCCAATACTCCTGAAATAATATATCCCGTGTGTTATTTCTTTGAGTAATTCAATGCTCAGCATATGCAGTGTTTACTCCTCTTTGGAGTAACTACAGCAGTGCCGCAGCATTCACATAAAAAATAGAAAACGCTGTTTGCGATTATTCACAATGTTTCTCATGCACTACCATTTACTGCTTTCTTTACTCCAGAACTGTCCTCATTTATCTTAACCGAGGTTTCCTTATCAACTGCTTTATATTTTAATATTTCTTTCTGTTTTATATTATACTTCTATTCATCCTTCTCTTTGTTACTATAATGTCCTTTGTTTTCTCAAAATTCAAACAATTTCTCATATCTCCATTATTAATTTATTTCATTCCACTTACAGTCCTACCCTTCTTAGAGATCCCATTGTTTATAAATTTCTTTCATCTGCAGATTTTGTGTCCAAACTTCAGCTCCATGCAGATAAGTGTAAGTGCGAGAGTTTTGTAAACTTTTATTTCCTTAATTTATTTGACAAGCTTATATTAATTTCCTTCTAAATATTAAATTCGTTGGAAATTAATTGTTCTTTCACACTAGCCGTGTGTAGGCTAAATTGTGGAACTGTAGAGTCAGACTGAAAAATTCAGTGCCATAGCCGGAATTTGAGGCACGGATCTTCTGGTTTCCGTCCAGCCGCACTACCATTGTGCTACTATGGCCAACGTGCCGATATGACATTAAATTCTCCAACTGACTCAGAAGATCCGTGGTTCAAATCCCGGCTATGGCATTGAGATTTTCAGTCTGACTCTACATTTCCACAATTTAGCCTACACACGGCTAGTGTGAAAGAATAATTAATTTCCATTAATTAAGCTAATAGTGGTTAACTATAAAGCCCGGGCCTTAAAGTACTTACATGTAGTAAGTCGCCATTAAGGTAGTTGTCTCATGTGTTTATGAGAACTCCTAAGTGGTTTACCGGGAAAAACACGAGTCAGTTGGAGAATTTAATGTCATATCGGCACGTTATCATATATTACGAATCTCATGCGAGATAGCATCTTTCAGTTGCTGTCGGGTTGTTGGATGTGTCAGGAAAACTCATTGTTTATGGTAGCCCCACGACCAAAACCTCGTCGGATCTTGGAAATCGCAATGTACACTTTTTTGAAAAGTGTCTACTTATGACACGATCGTCAAAGATTTAGGTAGTTAACTGTTTTCAGATATGGCGATATGGGAAGGAGGGCGATCTTGCATGAGCATTATGTTTACCATATTGTAATTCCTCAGCCCATGGCTAAAGCTTTTCAGACTGTCATATTAGCGCTAACCACGTATACTAACAGTCCCTCTCACTCCACTGTTCCCTTCTTAAAAGAATTAACGACCATAATAAGTTTTGAATAGAAACCACATCATACAAATACTTTTAGGTAATGTGAACCTTCTTGGATTAAAATTTTCTGACCATTTTCGGACCAAATTATGTGCGATAGCTCCTGCGTTATGAGATAAAATGCTTCGTCTGTCCAATTAACCATTTATTTTAATCCGCGTTAGTGAAAATAATGCAAAGGAATATCCATCACGTACTCTGAATAAAATTTTTGGTTTCAGTTTATATGGATATGGGCTAAAACGTTTACTTTGATTTCTCCAAACATTGGTACTACTCAGCTGACTGTGTGACACTACTAATTCCATAATTATTATTTCTACCACTTCATAATTAGCATTAAGCACCTCAACAGCAGTAATATCTTTGACTACCTTTGTCCTTCCAGTTGTCCTTATCAGCCACAGATGGAGTTTCTCAAGGTTTCTGATTAAATCCTCATACTTATGAATTGAAGCTGCACTTAAATTCTTAGAGTTCCTAAGCTTCTTAAGCATTCAGTGAAATCTTCTCGCTTTCATAATAACGTTGAATCAGCTGTGTTCTGTCATTTAGTGATACTATAGAAATTGTAACTTACAAACTCATATAGAATTATGAACAAAATAACTAAAGTTCTATTGAGCAATACAGTACGGTTGGTTACGGTGATGATTTAGTATGCAAAGAGTTATGTGGATTTGGTTAAGTCAAACAACTCATGCCAAAATCATTTGAAACGCTAGTTCCGAAAGCTTCTTTTGCATTTATTTTCATTTTCGAAAGCTTAAATCTTTCCTCATTGGAAAAATCGGTATTCATTTTTCCTCCTGATCATGAAAGCAGAACAGAAGTTAGCTCTAGTTCTTCAAATAGACTGGAACAGGAAACGCTACAGTATAAATATCAATGGAAGAAGACTTAAAATAAGACCTGAAGCTTTCCTGGTGACTAATACGCTCACGTTTTTCTCGGGCAGCCAGCCAGGTGAAAAGTTGATTTACATATCAACGTTTCGGGAGTGTACATCTTTCCCATCATCAGGATATTTATAAAATGTTATAACCACAAATGAAATACTGAATATAACACAACTATAAACAAAGACAAAACACTATCAAAATTCGCATTACTGAACAAAAACCGTTTTCAGTAAATTAAATGCCAGGTCAGGAGATTGCGTGAGTATAGAAAATTGTGTCAAAGAAACGCAATTACTTAACTTGATTATCAAGCTGTATTGATCTTTGCTTCTTAATTCGATGTATTTCCATTTTAAGGCCGGTTTCCAAGAGGAGCTGAACTGAAATACAGCATCACGATTAAGCGTGCTCCTTACCGAGGAAATCGTCAAGCCTCCATAACTCTATGAAAACGACCATAGAGCCAATTTTCGGGAGATGACCATCTTGGCAAAATGCAACAGTTACTGGGAGCAGGACAATCGCTACTAGAATAATCGAACATGAACGGAGCATTCGTTTAATGTAACCTGAGAAGTCTGGGCTGGCAGAGCATTGTTTTGATTACGACCATAGAGCCAATTTTCGGGAGACGACCATCTTGGCAAAATGCAACAGTTACTGGGAGCAGGACAAACTGGAAGGACAATCGCTACTAGAATAATCGAACATGAACGGAGCATTCGTTTAATGTAACCTGAGAAGTCTGGGCTGGCAGAGCATTGTTTTGATTACGACCATAGAGCCAATTTTCGGGAGACGACCATCTTGGCAAAATGCAACAGTTACTGGGAGCAGGACAAACTGGAAGGACAATCGCTACTAGAATAATCGAACATGAACGGAGCATTCGTTTAATGTAACCTGAGAAATCTGGACTGGCAGAGCATTGTTTTGTTAACGACCACAGAGCCAATTTTCGGGCAAAATGCAACAGTTACTGGGAGCAGGACAAACCGGAAGGACCATCGCTACTAGAATAATCGAACATGAACGGAGCATTTGTTTATTGCAACCTGAGAAGTCTGGGCTAGCAGAGCATTGTTTTGATAACGACCATAGAGCCAACTTTAGGGAGACGACCATCTTGGCAAAATGCAACAGTTACTGGGAGCGGAGAATTAAAGAGGCTTGAATTCAGGAGATATAATATAGATTTATATTCAGGTGGCAACGGGACCGACAATCCTGGCTACTTCGAAAGCACAACGGTCTCATTCGACGGGTGAAACTGGAGTTGGAGCGACATCGTCTGGAGTCCTATGAGCGCTATCTTGCGTCACTCCCTCCTTCTGACCACACGCTGTAGGAGGCCACCAAACGTGTTCTTCGTGAGCAAACTATTGTACCGGCGCTGTCAGCAGGTGATAGACTGGTGTGTAGTGTTTAACGCCCGCTTTTACTACATACGGCACCGCAGGCGATGACACTGATGATACATGAAATGAAGATGGAGCACCGGTGGAATGAAATGGCGGGGGAAACCGGAGATCCCGGAGAAAACCCGCCCCAGCGGCGTGTTGTCCACCACAAATCTCACTTTGCGGTCGCCTGGAATCGAACCCGGTCCGCCTTGGTGAGAGCCAAGCGGTCTAACCACTGAGCCACGGCGCCGCCCCAGGTGATAGACTGGTTACAGATATTCCCACCAAGTGTGAAATTTTGGCAGTTATTGCACTTCCCAAATCAGCCGATGGTGAGACTATTGCAGACGTGGAAAAGGAGCTACATACCTATTGCACTCGACCCACAGTCTCACAAAGGATTTCATTTACAAGCCCACGGAAACTATCTTCTCTGATTCGAGCCCTTCGCCTTAAGAAATCTCCTTGGCATGACTTGGTTCCTAACATTGTTAACAAGAAGCTCACCAAAAAAGCAGTTGCACACTTGTCATCCATCCTCAATGCCTGTCTACGCCTCGGCTATTTTCCTCGCACCTGGAAGTTTGCCCATATAGCAGTCTTCCATAAGCCCAATAAACCCAAACACCTCCCCGAAAGCTATCATCCTTTAAGTCTGTTGCCAACTATCTCCAAGCTGTTTGAAAAAGTAATTCATCGCCGTCTTCTGTCTTACATTAATCATAACCATGTTCTTCCGCCTTATCAATTTGGATTTCGTCACAAACAGTCCACTATACATCAGCTTTTACGATTAACTCAGTCAATTGTTCACGGCTTCGAGGCTCATCGGCATACCACGGCTGTCTTCCTTGATGTGGCACAGGCGTTCGACAGGGTTTGGCATGATGGTTTGCTCCTTAAGCTCTACCGCATCGGTCTTCCTAATTGCTTATCACATCTAATCCACAGTTTCCTCTGCAACCGCAGCTTTTCAGTACGCATTGCTGGAAAGCTTTCATCCCCACGTAATACTACCGCAGGTGTCCCTCGGGGTTCTATTTTGGCTCCGACTCTATTTAATATATACATTTATGATATTCCTGACTTAGCTCCGACTTCTTTAGCTCTTTACGCTGATTACATAGTACTATATTATTCTCATGTTAATCTCCAGCATGCACAACAAGTAGTACAGCTCTCTTTAGATTTCTTAACTCATTGGTACAGCACTTGGCGGATCTCATGTCGATCGCCTTATATCACTGGCCTCCGGGCGACTTTCAAAACTCTCACCTCTGTTGCATCGCCGTTCCAGCCTCGGCCTACAGTCTTCATTGTTACTCTACAAATCACTCGTTCGTCCGCTTATTACATATTCCTTCCAAGTGTGGGGGCCGCACACACATGTCATCTGCGTCGTCTTCAGGTCATACAGAATCGCTTCATGCGCATCGCTACCAACGGTCCATGGTTCATTCGTAATCAGCAGCTCCATCACGAACTAGGACTGTTATCTCTTCACAACTACATTCGCAGGATCGCTCGTCGTTTCTTTTCCACCCTGCAAGAAGTTCCAGGAGCTGTGCATTATAACATCGGCGTCCGCATGCGCCAGTCCTCACGCTTGAAGAGGAGACTACCACAGGACCTGCTTCTGAGTGATACATCTGATTCGAGCGATTCTAATGCTTGATGTCTGTCTTACATCTTCAATATTGACATAATTTCTCAGAGAGTATTATTGGAGTTCTAACTTAATGTAGTTAGGGGGCGGCCTGTTAGCCTACCCCTGAGTGTTGTTGTTCTTATTGTACTGTTACTTTCTGTTCACTATGATCTGTAAAGCATTGTACTGCTGATCGATCAATAAAAGTTATATAAAAAAAGGATTTAGATTCAGTGGGCTAAATGAAGTTCCAGTATTGGGAAATGTGTGCTGCTATACAATGTCTTTGAAAGTTAAAACAAATGTCAAAATGACACGAAAAGCATAACTCCTATGTTTAAATTAAATTCACGCATGACGTTTTGTTTGTATAATAGTTCCCATCATTTTTATTAATACATGAGAAATGGTGTTCTCACCGGAAATGCAGTTGCCTGCGAAAACATATCAACAAACTGGAAAAGACAGCCTGCGTTCGAATAAACATAACACTGGCTGGCGATCAGAATAGAAACCAGAAAGTATTTCCAAAGAGCATTGCTAAGACAGCGCGCTTGTCATAGAGCACCTGCGGCAACCCTCAATCACGTCTATTGACTCCAAACATGGCCACAAACTGAACTATAATGTGTTTGTGGCGCAGCACAGTGAAATCCAAACCGATTGGTTTAATAATGTGTAATCAGCACAGTATTGCAACAAAGATGCCAGAAAGTTTGCTTCAAAAATGTTTTAATTATTTAATCGGTGGCGCAAAGCTAATGTACAACGAAACTCTCTTTTACCCAATTATAATGCCAGCATCATCTCTACAGTGTTCCCTTAAGCCTCTGTAGTACGAATACTTTGTGCTACCATGCTCCTTCTGATCTGCATACAGGTCTACCTCCAACACGGAACTACACGCCAATTCTGAACACTTCGCTGCCGGCTCCTCAGCTCGGCGATCCCTCACCCGGAGCCCGACTTACAGAACCGTAAACTGTTTCCTGTATCGTTTCACGGCCTGCCGACTCCTATCACCTATTGCGGTAGGTACGGAAATTGGCGATCCCGGGGTCGCGAGCCAAATCTCTCGATTGGGTGCCTCTGAGTAGTGAGAAAGCTAATGCCAAAATCCCAAACATGGTCCACATCTGTGTGCGACCCTAATCTAAGTAAATTAAATTATAATAATGTCAAAAAAAGCCAAAGCAAAACCTAAACAAAGCCAGAGCGCAGGCACAGTGGAGCCTGAGCAAAGCCAGAGTGGAGCCAGAACAAAACTAAGGCAAAGCCAAAGCGGAGCCAGAACAGGACTAAAGCAGAGCCAAAAGCAAAGCCAAAGCGGAGCCAGAACAAAACTAAAGCAGAGCCAAAAGCAAAGCCAAAGCGGAGCCAGAACAAAACTAAAGCAAAGCCAAAGCGGAGCCAGAACAAAACTAAAGCAAAGCGGAGCCAGAACAAAACTAAAGCAAAGCGGAGCCAGAACAAAACTAAAGCAACGCCAACGCGGAGCCAGAGCAAAACCAAAGCAAAGCCACAGCGGTGCCAGATCAAATTCAAAGCAAAGCTAAAAGCAAAGCCAAAGTGGAGCCAGAGAAAAACCAAAGCAAAGCCACAGCGGTGCCAGATCAAATTCAAAGCAAAACTAAAGCAACGCCAACGCGGAGCCAGAGCAAAACCAAAGCAAAGCCACAGCGGTGCCAGATCAAATTCAAAGCAAAACTAAAGCAACGCCAACGCGGAGCCAGAGAAAAACCAAAGCAAAGCCACAGCGGTGCCAGATCAAATTCAAAGCAAAGCTAAAAGCAAAGCCAACGCGGAGCCAGAGCAAAACCAAAGCAAAGCCACAGCGGTGCCAGATCAAATTCAAAGCAAAGCTAAAAGCAAAGCCAAAGTGGAGCCAGAGCAAAACCAAAGCAAAGCCACAGCGGTGCCAGATCAAATTCAAAGCAAAGCTAAAAGCAAAGCCAAAGTGGAGCCAGAGCAAAACCAAAGCAAAGCCACAGCGGTGCCAGATTAAATTCAAAGCAAAGCTAAAAGCAAAGCCAACGCGGAGCCAGAGCAAAACCAAAGCAAAGCCACAGCGGTGCCAGATCAAATTCAAAGCAAAGCTAAAAGCAAAGCCAAAGTGGAGCCAGAGCAAAACCAAAGCAAAGCCACAGCGGTGCCAGATCAAATTCAAAGCAAAGCTAAAAGCAAAGCCAACGCGGAGCCAGAGCAAAACCAAAGCAAAGCCACAGCGGTGCCAGATCAAATTCAAAGCAAAGCTAAAAGCAAAGCCAACGTGGAGCCAGAGCAAAACCAAAGCAAAGCCACAGCGGTGCCAGATCAAATTCAAAGCAAAGCTAAAAGCAAAGCCAAAGTGGAGCCAGAGCAAAACCAAAGCAAAGCCACAGCGGTGCCAGATCAAATTCAAAGCAAAGCTAAAAGCAAAGCCAACGCGGAGCCAGAGCAAAACCAAAGCAAAGCCACAGCGGTGCCAGATCAAATTCAAAGCAAAGCTAAAAGCAAAGCCAACGTGGAGCCAGAGCAAAACCAAAGCAAAGCCACAGCGGTGCCAGATCAAATTCAAAGCAAAGCTAAAAGCAAAGCCAAAGTGGAGCCAGAGCAAAACCAAAGCAAAGCCACAGCGGTGCCAGATCAAATTCAAAGCAAAACTAAAGCAACGCCAACGCGGAGCCAGAGCAAAACCAAAGCAAAGCCACAGCGGTGCCAGATCAAATTCAAAGCAAAGCTAAAAGCAAAGCCAAAGTGGAGCCAGAGAAAAACCAAAGCAAAGCCAAAGCAAAGCCAAAGCGGAGCCAGAGCAAAACCAAAGCAAAACCAAAGCAAAGCTAAAGCGGAGCCAGTGCAAAGCCAAAGCAAAGCCAAAGCGGAGCCAGAGCAAAACCAAAGCAAAACCAAAGCAAAGCTAAAGCGGAGCCAGAGCAAAACCAAGGCAAAGTCAAAGCAAAGCCAAAACGGAGCAAGAGAGAAACCAAAGCATAGCCAAAAGCAAAGCTAAAGCGGAGCCAGAGCAAGCCAAAGGAAAGCCAAAGCGGAGCCAGAGCAAAGCCAAAGCAAAGTCAAATTTAAGGTAAGGTCAAAGTAACGTTATAGAAAAATAAAATACAGTTTTTGATATGGCGCTGATGACCATGGAGTAGAAGACCCTTATTTATAAATCATCATCATCTTCAACCATCATCATCGTCAAGCATCATCGTCTTCTTACTATCTTATCACGGATCTCAGATCGTACCACATTCAGCTCGAAGTACACACTGTTCTCACTGTACTACTCTACTCACTCTGATTTCTCTAGGCCTTGCATCGACTTTTATATACCTGCCAGGAGCAGTAGATCTTCCTCTAAACGGATCATTCTCGAAACACCTTCTGAAAAGTTCTTTTGCATAGTAGCAACACAGTTCCAGCCCGGTCCCATGACATCATCTCATGACTGGATTTGAAGGTGTGCCACTCTCCTTCTGCAGCCAAAAAGCATCAATGCGGTTCCCGTACTCCGGCTTTTTCACGATGACGCTAAGTCCCCACTCGGCTCTTTCAATCTAAAACACTTATCGTCTGCCAATGTGACAGTATAAACGTATTTTTAAAGTATCTCGATGTTACGTTATATTTTTGACGCCCTGTTAGAGCGTTTTGAAGGTGAAGATATGCAGCACATAATTCATTTTGAAGACAGCCAGGCCTGCGTGTCTACTAAAATGAGGAGGCAAAGCACTCTGATATGCGTGAGCGGTTGTTCCAGATGCTGCCGAAGTCAATCAAGTTTCCCTAACTTGGAACAGAGTGCAGAATGCCCAAAGCGCAGTGAAAGCATGAACCGTGAAGCGTGAAGTTTATGTCCCCGGCACATCGACTCATTAAGCCGAGAGGTTAGCGGTATAACCAAGGGTGATGTAGCGCTAAAAGCCATTGTAATAATCTATAAAGGTCGGTTCTTGTTAATAGTTCGTTGTTTTTATTGGTACTTTTGTAACAGTAGTTAGCACAGTGCTATATAATAAGACGAGAACAAAATATACCCAGGAATACTGGTTGAAAATATATCGAGTTTCATGAGTAAAACAATAAATAGTTTAAATCATATATATTCGGGTTATTGTAAAATTATTGGAAATATTAAATTTACATGGGCACAGAAAGGTGCAATAAAACGTAAATAAACAGAAAGATATGCACTAAAACAGTTCAAAATGGTCATATTAAACACAAAGCAGGCACAACCATAAAGAAAGAATAAAAAGAGCTATATACGATACATTAAATTTACTGAATTGCAATGTTCTGGTAATGATGTGCAGTAGTGTTGCGAAGCGCTGGGGTGGGTAGTGGTAGTGGTGGAGACCACTGTCCACCCAACACAAAGAGGCGAGGTAGTTGTTTTCAGATGCTAGGCTTCGGCAATTAAGTTCTCTTGCTCTCCAATATTTCTGTGTAGTGGGTCCGGCATGTAGGACTTCACAGGTTAAAAGATGTTCTTCAGTCATTTCCTCTTCTTTGTTTCACAGAGGACAATTTGGCCTTGTATAAATTCCTATTCTGTGAAAGTGTTTGGCCAAATAATCATGTTCCGTAAGTAATCTAAAATTTGCTGCTGCAGCTTTACGTGGGATTTCTGGAATAATTTCTGGATTTTTAATTAAAATGTTCTATTTTTTTTATCTTTGGCTTTGGTAGATATTGATTGGTTTTGTTTGATTTTATTTTTGCTTTTGATTAATCTTTTTATGGATGTAAAGAGTAAGTTTTTCCTTTTGTTCTGAATTAAATTTGCACCTTTTCGGCAAGGAAGTCAGCTGATTCATTTCCAGAAATTCCGCAATGTGCAGGTATCCACTGTAATACAATTCTTTTCTGTAGTTTATGAAGTTGTTGGATCATTTTGTGACATTCTTTAGTTTGGATTGACCTCATTTTATATGAACTTATTGCACAAAATGCTGCTTTAGAATCAGAAAGTATGACAGCATTTTTGAATTTATCTATTCTGTATAGAAGGTTGGAGTGAAATATGAATATCCGTTACTTCTGCATCAAAATTTGTTGTGTGGTATCCTGCTGGTTGATAGAATGAGAACAGTGCACACTTAATTCCTGCTCCCGAGTTGTTGTCCAAGCTAGATCCATCTGTGTAGATATGTAACCATTCTTCAGGTGGGTATCTATTGTTCACAGTTTCTAATGCTATTGCTTTTAGTACAGGTTTGGAAGTTTCAGGAGGCAAGGTAGAGTAATGTGCATGTTGCTGTACGCATGATGTTTATGCTCGCCTTTAGAATATAACAAGGATACTAGGTACCTATCACTGCAGCTACTGAAACAAGTATTACATTTGACAGCATGTATAACTCATATGCACTCTCACACACTCATTTCTTAGTAAACAGATCCACTATCAGAGCAGATAAACAGTTCAAAGCCCTTTCCCTCTTCAGGCCCTGCTTGCCTCCTTGTGGTGGGTAAACAATAGGAGGTAATGTTCAGAAACGCAAAGAAGATCCCTGAAAGATTTTTTTTTTTTTTTTTTTTTTTTTTTGTAATTTACGTCCTCCAACGTTAAGTCATATCGGACGGTGAACGAATTGGGTGAAATGATGCTCAAATGAGTCCAGGGTCCATGGAGCTTAGTTACCCGACATTCGTCTTTCAGGATAAGGGAAAACCCCGGAAAAGCCTTATCCAGGTAACTCACTCTGACCTGAGATTCGAAATCGGAACCTCTTGAGCGTGAGGCAGACACGCTACCATCTACGCTGCCGAGGCGGGCTCGCCTTTAGAGTATGACAAGGATGCTAGGTTCATGTAAAATACACAGTGTTGTCACATAACTCACCCATGCATAATACCCATCACTGCAGCTACTGAAAAGACCATTAGATCTGACAACATTCGTGACATACGCAGTCTCATGAACTAATTTCTTAGTAAATAGATCTACAATCAGAGCATATAAACAGTTCAAACGCTCCCTCCTCAGGCCCTACTAGCCTCCTTGTGGTGGGTAAATAATAGAAGCCATTACACGAGAGAGCGTTGAGGCGTATTGACCTTCACGTGACCAGCACTGATCGTCTCTTATTGGGTCTTATCTGGTCGATTAGAAGAGTGAAATATTAGCAAGTTGACGTACAGTAAGTTACGAAACACAAATAGCGGTGTGTCTCCATATATGTTTCCTCGCGCCTGTCGATGTATGGCACATTGCTGTCCAGAAGACATGATTATATCTGAACACACTATACATACAGTGGACTCGCCGTGTATGTACGATAAGCTGAGGTAAACATCTCCGTGTTGCGAATTTTTGTCGATGTGCCTTCTCGCTTTGACGTGTAGTAGAGTGCGTTCAAGAGCCCTCCTAATAGGAGTCCAGTGAAACGAATACTGAAAGAATACCTGCAGTTAAAATCCTCATGCAAACGACTCCATTATAACTTTTAATTAATTATTCTATTAACCATAATTTACATTCACATGTTGGTTTTACAATTTTCACACTAGCCATGTGTAGAACAAGATATCGAAAGGCAGCTGAGACTGAAAAGCTTAGTGTTGCAGCTGAAATTTGAACCACGGATCTGCCGGTCTTAATCCCGTTGCTCTAACGGATATCGCAGTCTCAAATCCCGACTATGGGATTGAATTTTTCAGTCTGGCTACCTATCGAAACGTTTTTCTGCACAGGGGCTGGTGAGAAAGAAGAACTAAGCTCCATTAATTGGCCTATTAAGAGTCTAAATTCAAGAACGCTATTTAGGTTGTTTTGTAGGTATATGTGATCACTCAGTGGTTTACTGGGGAAAACTACCAGTCAGTTGGAGGATTTGGTGTGTTGCTGGTATGTTGCCATGGTATCTCAGTGACTACCGGACGGAGACCAGAACTATTATTTTGTTTGTTATGCGTTATTGAACAGGCTATTATGTTCAAAATTCTTTTAAAGAAGTTGGTATAACTTTAGTTCCTCAAAATAAATATAGTATTAAAATTTATTACAATTTTCTAAAAAAGATAAAATTCCTAATAATACAAACTCTGGTATTTATCAATTTAATTGCTTAGATTGTGATGAGATATATATTGTAAAGACGAAACGTATTTTGGAAATCAGAAAAAAAGAACATTTTCGTAACATTAGATATAAACAAATTGATAAATCAGCCGTGGCACATAATTTTTGGTCATTAAACCATGAAATAAATCCCGAAGTTAAATTATTAAAACAATTAAATGTTCCCATAGATTTAATGGTTTGGAAAAAATATTTATTGTAAAAAATAAAACTCGCGTAATGCATTTTGACATACCGGCAATTGATTCTCGTTTTAGGTTTGTTTCGTCTTCAGATGTTGATAATACGTAAATACATGGTACCCTTCACAACAAAGTGTGTTTGACTGAAGATGTGGGCAAATGTCTACGAAATTAATTTCAAATAGAGAAGATAGAATATTGTCATCAACTTCTTAAGATAAGTGGAAAGTAATCACTAAATATTTTATTTGTATTATGCTATTATGTGTTTCAAAAGGGGACGTGTTTGTCCTTGAGCGCTGAGCAACCAAGTGAGCAACCAATCGGCGTACAGCGGTGTTGTATTGCATTCCCTCTAAGTGGTGTGTGAGGAGCGCCAATCTAATTAATCTGTATGAAGTACTATTCGCGCTGAGACAAATATTCAGATTTTTCCAAAACTGATCCACGTGGAAGGTAGAGAGTAATATATCTAACATAACCATGAAAACCCCATATTTTTAGCTCAAATAGTTTTCCTAATACAAATAAACAAAGTAGATACCATTATATTATAACAATTCATTGCGACGTAAGCACTGTAATGAATATAATTATTATTTGATATGTATGTGTGAACGTATATTTGAAATTACTCAGAACTGAAACGTAAACATTTGACATGACGTGGTGAAAGAAATATGTACTTTGAATAAGCAAAGGTGTTTGTTAAATTCGATGAGAGGGAACGATGCACTTCTTCCTAGTCTGGCAGAGCGTGTCTGGTCACATTATATCTTTGTTTATGAATAGTTCGTAATCTCTATTTATTCTAGAGAGTTCAAAGTAGTATTATTCACTTACCCTTCCATGGAAATGTGTATAGCTGGATCAATGAGACGCTATCCACCTCCCCCACGCCTTGATACTGCTAGAACAATCCAATAGAGTTTAGGTGGGCTCAAATTATGTTGCAAACAGAAATAATATTTTAAAGAGACTGACGTTGAACGACTTATTCTCAAAGAAATTGATAAGGAACACAAGACTGGGAAAACTGCTTGAGACATCAGATAAACTACAAGACGACTTTTGGAAAGAAATAACACATAACGAGATTTTGAAAGCTATCATTATAAGTTTTTAGTACTCAGACGTTGAAGATACTGATAATAACGATTATTGATTTTTATATTCACTACGACATTTTTCCATCGTCATGAAACAAGATTACAGAACATATATCTATGAAGATTATTGATTTTCCGTTACTAAACCTTTATATTCACCGCGACATTCTTCCACCGTCATGAAACAAGATTGAAGAACATCATCTCTGGAGATTATTAATTTTCCGTTACTATGGTTACTCCATTATTAATTTTAAGATTGGCCGATTTACTCCTACGTCACCACATTAATTAATACAATTATTACTACGGCCAATCTCAAAATTACACATATATTTTTTAAATTGTCATTACATGGCCCACTAATAGTCAGATCAGAAAACAAGAATTTCTAACTGGATATTCATATAAAAAGTTCTAACTAAAACATATCGTTACAAGTTTCCAACAATCCTCTCTCACAAGAAGTTAACGTTAGTTTCGACATGCTACCTACAGGTATCATTATATGCCTGCGCGTCTTATCCCCGTTTTCCCGTCTTAAATCATAACTGCCGTTGTTCTTTGTGCCCAGTTTTCATATTTTCCTATCTTCTTCTCTGCTTTAGTCTCATAAACATAAGGAGACCGTCGTTACCTCCGTCCTGTGGATATTCATTCTGACTTATCTTGCAACCTCCGTTTGCTACAGGAATATAAAACCTGCGGCATCACTTTTCATATGTTTTTATCTCGTCTTCGTTCCTTGTCGTTCAAAATTCAGATTGCTCTATATAGTTCTTTCTTCTCTGTGCCATGTCCTTGATATTTCGTAATGTCATTAGTCAAGTTTTGTCTGGTAGATCAAGTTGATGACTTTGTGAAGCAACTCTACTTCCAATATATATTTTGTTATTTCGGGATGGAAAGGACGTCCAAATATAAGATGTGACGTTAAAATAAAATTATAAATGCTATAATGGAAATCATTCTTATTATTTCAGCAGATAACGGCAAAACTGCCTGGAAATAATTCTTTAAAATATTGACTCCAGCCATGAAAGCTTACGTTTTCTCAAAACTCTTCTTAATTTATCTACTGCATTCTTAAAGTAATAACGTGACACATTCTATATCTTCTGTCTAAACCATTCTTAATTTATCTATCGCATTCTTAAATTAATTAGGTGAAATATTCTATACGTTCTCTCAAACCTCTTCTTAATTCATCTGTTGCATTCTTAAAGTAATTAGGTGAAATAGCTTATACCTTCTCTCAAAACAATTCTTAATTTATCTATTGCATTCTTAAAGTAATTAGGTGAAATAGTTTATACCTTCTCTCAAAACCATTCTTAATTTATCTATTGCATTCTTAAAGTAATTAGGTGAAATAGTTTATACCTTCTCTCAAAACAATTCTTAATTTATCTATTGCATTCTTAAAGTAATTAGGTGAAATAGTTTATACCTGCTCTCAAAACCATTCTTAATTTATCTATTGCATTCTTAAAGTAATTAGGTGAAATAGTTTATACCTTCTCTCAAAACAATTCTTAATTTATCTATTGCATTCTTAAAGTAATTAGGTGAAATAGTTTATACCTTCTCTCAAAACCATTCTTAATTTATCTATTGCATTCTTAAAGTAATTAGGTGAAATAGCTTATACCTTCTCTCAAAACAATTCTTAATTTATTTATTGCATTCTTAAAGTAATTAGGTGAAATAGTTTATACCTGCTCTCAAAACCACTCTTAATATATCTATTGCATTCTTAAAAATTTGGGTGAAATATTCTATTCTCTCAAAAATTCGATTGGCTATTTCCCCCTTACGAGGTGTCATTGAAGACAAAGTACAGCAAAAATTGCTTACAGGTTTTAACTTGAGTTTATGCTGAAAAGTTGAACAAGTTTATATTCAAGTTGTCCTCAGGAAACAAGCCAAGTGAAAATACGATTAGAAATTGACTTTTCGGAAGGGCACATCGATCCCATCCTCAGGTTATTTATAAGAATTCTTTTTTAATTTAATTTATCCAAAGCCGCTTTAACACTAAGGTCATATCGCGACTACGTGATAAAATATACAATATATGAAATGCGGTTACAGTACATAGAACACTGAGGTTACACACAGAGATACAATATTATGTTATAATTACAATACAAAACAGTGTCAATGAAACTATATATACACATGATAAGATAAAAAATTACAATTGTATTTATTATATATTACATGATAATAGTATTGTCGCCGTAACGGGCATAAAGGTTTCGGCGCAAATAGATAAGAGGGCGGATAGTATTTCACGGTAATAAAGAGCTTGCATAAACAGTAAACGATAGCGTGGCTAGTGTGCACAAAGAGAGACAAATGAAGATAACTGAGATAAAAGACTTACCGAAACAAACTGAGATAAATGGAAATTTCTGGTAACATCTGGATTATTTCGGGTTCTTTATTCTGGAAATCTCTCGAATTATGAATGAGGTATTTAAGGAAGTGAAGAGTTGAAACAGAGTTGTAGTGTAACAAGAGTGTTGTAAAACGACAGTCAGCTGTGAAGTCTTGTAACGAAAGCACCAACGACCTTGATGCTGTAGATTGTGATATGTGATGTAATGTTGTTACGTGAGAATTGAACAGTGTAATCCTACGCAAATAAAGAACACTTAGAATTTCGGCAATTTGGAGATTTAATTCTACGAACCCACAAAGTCACAGTGTGAACACTAGATTTTCATATACATTTTTGTATTTTTGAGGAAGAGCAGTACTTGCTTGAAACCTGATGGTTTGTTGAGTATGGTAGATCATTTTTCAGCGATCCCTTGAATCCGTCGTGGTTTAGCATATTGTTTGCATTCTGTGAAAAGGTGTTTAACGGTGAGCTGCGTGTTACAGACTTCACAGTAAGGTGGATTGGTTCTGGCGAGGATATATGAGTGGGTTGATCCAGTATGACCAATTCGAAGACCTGAGATTATCACTTAATCTTTCCTTTTTAGAGTGTAGAGGGGTGAACATCTAGTGTCACCTTTTCGTACCATTTCCAGATGTATTATTTTATCTTGACAGGAATCCTGCGCGGTAGGACTGAGTAGCAACTGTGGTGCGGATAGTGCCCTATCGCCACAATGCGTCACACGCGTAAGATTACGAGAGGGGAGGGCGGTGCATAAGTTGTCTAAAACAAATTTCATTCTTAAAGCCAGTTTTGCAGCTCTTATAAACTAAGTTGTAATTCTTACTATGGTAGTAATCTCCACGCTTTTTTTTTTTTTTGGTTCTTAAATAGTACATAGGCATTTGGAACAAAACACTGTTCTCCTCCAGCAGGCATAATAAACAACTGTCGGCCTTTCAATATCGCTGCAGAGTCCCTGTAACGTATTTCACTCCAGGCATATGGTCCAGTATGTGCTGTATTTATTTAACTTTCATCCATATAAACTTTCCTTTGATATCTCGGAATATTTCGTAAATACTTAAGCCTTTTTGCACGTATGGTGCGATGTTCGATTAAAATTTGTCAGTCACGCTTAGTGTTTTTTTTTTTTTTTTTTTTTCAAATAATCCTAGCTTCAAAAGAACTCTTCTTAATGTTCAGACACTGCCTTGGAAGTCAGTAGAACTTTTAGCTTCATAAGCACTTTCTGCAAAGTTGGTATTTGTTTTTTTGTGCTTTAAAATTATTCATACTTCTGAATTAAAACATCCAAATTAGATTTTGTGCATGTTCTTAATCTTTGTTTACTGGGAATAGAGAAGGACGTTGTTGCACTAGCACCAATGGCTTTTCTTTCCTTAATAACTCTCCTAAACTGCTTTCAGACACTACTGTTGCCTCAGATACCCTTCCGCAGATTTTTATAGCTGACCCAGACCATTGTTCCTTTTTCATAAATCTATGAATATTGGTTATTACTTCACGTGTTTTTAAATGTAGCACCTTATTTCCTAATGTGCTGCTAGGGGGCGTCATTTATAAATGCCCTCTTGGAACCAGAAGACAAGCACATTTTGAAACAAGCTGTAGTGTTACCGAGTAGCTCTGCACGTGTTTGCTTGCTCGCTACTGGTACGCAACTGACCTGCCCTCCCCTCCAGTTGCAACCGTTCTGAAGTGGACTCGTCCAGATACTACTGCGCATCGCTCTGCACTTTTCAAGAAAAAAAATAAATCTGTACAATTTTTCTAGTGGCATCTGGTTCCAGGTTTGTTTCCATTGCATTCTGAGTTGCCCGCTGAGGTGGTTTATGGCATCTTGGTATGGTATCTTGTATTGTGCTTCCATTTCTGTAAGCTGACTAGCTTCTTCTTAGCGGTTTTGTCTGCATCTTCGTTGCCTTTGATACCACAGTGTGAAGGAATCCACATAAAGATGGACTGCTTGATTTTAGCGCCGAGAGGTACAGGCTGTGGATTACCTCAGTGGCGTATGCTGGGATTGTGACTTGGGCTATCACTAGGCCTACCAGATCCGGACAATAAGGGATTGTTCATTAAATTTTAACTTCACAAACAGTGCATTTAAGTCAATTGTTCTTGAAGCATGCAATTTCACCATACCTCTTTATATACATGAATTCCAGCCACTTTTCTTTAAGGGTAAACTGCGTTGTGAAACTATAAAAAAACAGTGCCGCATCATAATTTGTCATAAATTGTAGGAATTCTATATAATTGCCTTTTTTAATGACTCTTCACTTTCATCGTGGCCTCTAAACGGAGTTGTTAATCTTCTATGTTTAATTATTATGTTTATTTTTATTTTTATCTATGTTTATTCTATCTTCTGTGATTAAATAAGCTAAATTTGTGAAACCCATACTATTCCAGGGTGTTTTCTCAGTTGCAAACAACAAGCATGGCCAGCAATAAAGTTTATTTGGTTCTAATGAACCAGACAGCCACTCATACTTATCATAATTACCTATATTAAAATGCACTTTATAAGGGTTCTTATATTTTCCTTCTGTTCACACTGCAAGTGCGGAAGAGCTGGAGTAGGCCCTCCCTGTCTTATTATCACTAACTTGTCATCGTATTTAAACGGCGAGAATGATCTTTGCAGTAATTGTTTAACTACACATTCTTCACCCATTTCGAAGAACTAGCGTTAGCAACTGTCTTGGTACACTGTACACTATGAAATAAGCAATACTAATACGGCTGTTGAGGACCGTAACAATCACACACTATGAAAGGGTAGAGCCAGACTGAAAAATACAATGTCATAGCCGGGATTTGAGCCACGGATCTTCTGGTTTCCGTCCAGCCGCTCTAACCAATTGAGCTACTATGGCCAACGTGCCAACATGTCATTAAGTTCTTCAACTGACTTGTGTTTCTCCCGGTAAACCACTAGGAGTTCTCATAAACACATGAGACAACTACCTTAATGGCGACTTACAACGTGTAACTACTTTAAGACCCGGGCTTTATAGTTCGGACCACTATTAGGTACAATTAATGGAAATTAATTGTTAATGGAAATTAATTGTTCCTTCACACTAGCTGTGTGTAGGACGCACTATTAAAGGGTAGAGCCAGACTGAAAAATTCAATGCCATAGCCGGGATTTGAACCACGGATCTTCTGGTTTCCGTCCAGCCGTTCCAACCATTTGAGCAACTATGGCCAACGTGCCAACAGGACATTAAAGTTTCCAACTGACTCCGGTTTCTCCCGGTAAACCACTAGGATTTAACCACTAACCTCGCCTTAAGGTACTTACAGCATAGTAAGTCCTCATCAAGGTATTTGTCTCATATGTTTATGAGAACTCCTAGTGGTTTACCGGAAAAAACACGAGTCACTTGGAGAATTTAATGTCATGTTGGCCATAGTAGCTCAAATGGTTAGACCGGCTGGACGGAAAAAAGTAGTTCCGTGGTTCAAATCCAGGCTATGGCATTGAATTTTTCAGTCTGGCTCTTCCCTTTCATTGTGCGTTCTACACACGGCTAGTGTGAAAGAACAATTAATTTCCAATCACACACTAATTCAAAACACGTTCTTTCTTGCCTTTAACTCCTCGTGCTATGTGGAATTCCAAAACCAGTCGTGTCGTACGGTACATTTCGGAGAAGCTCGTATGTGTGTAGCGATGTAAGGTTCCGAAACCTTGACGTGTTGAATACTGCATTCCTCCCCCCCGTCCCGCACTGCCCCTTACCATAGACAAGGCTGCATAAGTAGCTACTGAAGCCCTGCTTCCCCCTCTGTTCAGTGGTAGGGAACGAGAGATATTCCACCCTACACACTAATACTGTATGGGGGAAACTGGATGGTATTGCATTTATTATTAACATTCCTTATTTATTTCTAGTTTACTTTAGATATAGGCTTCGGCAATAGCTTTGATATCCCATAATATACGCCACTGGGTATGTTGAAGTAACTGCAGATCTATAAAGCGATCTCTAATACTTCGAAGAGCGCTTATTGAATCGGTAACTATAAGAATTGGGAATGTAAGTTAGAGCTTCTTTGATGGCATAGAGAAACAAATAATATTTAATGAGTTATAACACGCAGTCAACAAAGTTTGTCATGGCCTACCTCGTGAATCCATTTATAAGAAATATTATAAACACTAAATAGATATAACACAAAGAATCAAGAAAGACAAAACACTACCAATACTCGGATCACTGAACAATCAACATCAACTCACATCAACATTGAGAGTGAATCGAGTCCTAGACAGTGAAGGTTTAAACGGATCTGAAAAGGAATCTGTAGTACGTAAAAGCAGAGGAATAGCAGAGAGCATACAAAATTAGGGACTGGTAGGCTACAAAGAGGATTAACATCAATTTACTTTAAACAATATTTTTCGAAGAGGTGTTAAAACAGTTACAATGAAGAAAAAAAATGAAAGGAGCAGTGTGGTCTATAAGCAGACAGGAAATAATACGTCGAATAAGATTATTGATAACGAAAGCGAATGAAATAAAAATTGCACTTGAGTATGAAAGAGGGAGCGTGGTAAAATTGAACGTGCTGACAGCAGACTGTCTCCATTATGCATTACATTTTACAGCATGCGTGCAGGGGTAACGAAATAAGTAAAACCTTAACGAAGGTGTTTTTGGCTTCCAACAGACTGATTACAGCATTCTGGCACTGGATTTGAAGCTGACCTCAATTGAGCACATACTTAGAAAGTACGAAATTTAAGAAATAAAATAATTGTATAAATGATTTTTTTATGTCTCCGATCCTTTCCAATCCTAGTGCTAGGAGTCGTTTGGGTTCCCTCAGAGACAAGGGGCCGAAGCATATTGACCTAAAATAAGACCTGAAGCTTTCCGGGCGACGAATATGCTCAATTTCCTCTCGGGAGGCAGTCCATGTGAAAAGACGATTAGAAGTCGACGTTTCGGGAGCGTGCATCTCTCCCATCATCAGGACCCCTGTAGTGGAGGGGATCCGTCCTCTTCAGCTGCCGAGGTGCGGGCGCTGCGGACCCTTAACACTCTTGGTACCTCTGACGTTACTAGAGAAACCTCGGGCTGATCATTCGAGTCCGTCCCTTATCGGGAGCTGTTCGGATTGGGTTGGACTCGAGGGGGCAGTGTGTTCCCGACACCCACGGGGAATTGGGTGCCTCTGGCCAGACTACGGCCGCCCGGAGGAGGTAGATGGTTGCCTAATAAGTCCCGGGTACTAGCCTTCAGAGCTAGTAGAAGCTGTGCTACATAAAAAGGCGGCCCTACCGAGGTTTCCGGTAGTCTTCCCTGCGCGGTTGACGCGCGTAAGTTACGTATCCACTTCCACCCGTCTTGATTTTCGAGTCGAGGAGGGGGCTTTTTGGACCCCAGATATTGCCCTATGGAAAGAGCCCCGGAGCTTCGGCTCCCGGGTAGAAGGAGGCCCGGGTCCTTGGTCCTACCAGTCCAGGACTAATGGGAGTAGAACCTCTGGCGTACACACATCATCAGAATATTTTTTAAATGTTACAACCACAAACGAAACACTGGACATAACACAAACATAAACAAAGACAAAACACTATCAAAATTCGCATTACTTAACAAAAGACTGTTTTCAGTAAATCAAATGCCAGGTCAGGACCTGGCGTGAGTATAAAAAATTAATTAGTTCAAAGAAACGTAACTACTTAACTTGATTATCAAGCTGTATTGATCTGTACTTCTTAATTCGACGGATTTCCATTTTAAGTCCGGTTTCCAAGAGGAGCTAAACTGAAATCCAGCATCACGAGTAAGCGTGCTCCTCTCGGAAAAATTTCCAAAGTCTCCTGAATTCTCCACTCCCAGTAAGCATTTTGCCATGATGGTCGTCTGCTGAAAGTTGGCTCTATGGTCGTTATCAAAACAATGCTCTGCTAGCCCAGACTTCTCAGGTTGCGTTAAACGAATGCTCCGTTCACGTTCGTTTATTCTGGTAGCGTTGGTTCTTCCAGTTTGTCCTATATACTGTGACTTTGTGGGTTCGTGAAATAAAAAGTCCTGGTTACAAACACAAAAAATTGCACTTTATTTCCGTAGCAATACACTGTTCACAATTACATTTTTGTCAGTTCGTCTTTACACGTACGCTCGACGCTACTTACACAACGCACGCCATCACAACACTACACTCAACTAACTGTCGCTTCTGGTATCGATCGCCCCGAAGTTTGCCGAATCTCCTTTTATGGAGGGGGAAAACATTCTCGAAGCTTCGTGTTACTTCGAGTGGCAGGAGGAGGGGCAAACGAAGACTCAGCTACCCCTCCTGTCTCCCCTCTCTCCACCGGCCTTCATTTATTGCTCGGCATCGCGGACTTGTCGTTTGGGTAGCAATACGGCGTCCCACATTCACAGGGAATGCGGTATACTCCCGGAACCTGGAAGTCAAGTTTGTGGTTCACTGTTCTCAACAGACGTTTAATCTTCGTAAGTTACTTGTGGATAGTCTTAATGTTTATTTGGCTAGAATTCTGCTGATTCTGACGGATAGATTGCCGGTAAACGGGATGCAGGCTGTAGCGTTAGGCTTACCTTACAGGTTTCCCTTTCCTAGCTTTGGTGATCTATGCATCAACGTCTTATTCGGAGTAGCCGTTTTGACGGAAAGTGAGCCTCAGGCGCTGTAATTCCTGTTTTAAGATTACTGGGTTTCCAGAAATCCGTTTTTGTTTGTTTTAATGTTAACAAAAATATATAATCCTTCAGCTTTAACATGATATATAACATGGGTTTTCAGCTGGTATTAAAGTTCTTAAGTTCGTCAATTTAAACAGGGCGGCGTAAAGATACGCCCACTTGCTGAGAATGGTGCTTAATCTTTGATCGTGATTTCCCAAAACCTTGATTTTTCATACATTAAGTGCAAGTTTCTCAAACACTATAAAATATATTGACAACTTTTATAGTGGTTATTTGTCAATGTTCCTTGAACACATTCGGCTAACACTTATATTCATGTGATTTATAAAATGGATGAAATAAAATATTCAGTCCTCTAAAATTTTTACTCAAAACTAATTAATTTTTCATGTGCATAATATAAACTCTATGTGATTTTTATTTAGCCGATATTATGAAACTGTATCGTAGGTTATTTAGGATAAACCTTGGTGCATGTAGCTTTAAATTCCTACTAGTAAAGTGCACCAGAAATATAGAGTGCAATGATTTTTTCAGGACACACGGTGTGATGTATGCCCCTTTTGCATCGATCTATTTGAACGTAATTTAAATATTATACAGTAGTTAAATGCACACATCCTTATGCAGTTATCATACCAAATTTAAATTTCTCATAATGTTTAGTTTTTTTATATATTCAAATTTTAATATTGGTAAAAATTAGCCTTGTCTGGGTAAAAATAACCTCCCAGTGACCTTAAGTGGCTGGGATGAGAGATAGACAAAGCTCTGTGGGCCAGTGTATGGAGAACTCCCACTCAGCTCTCCTCTAAACTCTCTCCACCAGAAATCCCACTTTACGATCGTCTGAGATCGAACCTGGGCCGCCTAGGTGAGAGCCAAGCGGTTTAACCACTCAGCCATGGCGCGGCCGTAAATAAATTTAAATATACATTTTCAAACATATAAATGTGAACTATAAGGTTTACATACTCTGACACATTTAACGAGTTTCCTTGATTTAACAACAAAGTGGTTTGTGTAACAAAATATTTCTCAAACACAAATCAATAAATTTAATTTCTCTGAAAGGAATGCTTAAAGGTGTTCATCCCTTGTCTGTAGTTTTTCTTTTTCTATATATGTGATTAGAGTGGGGCACCGCTTTTTGTTTTTATTACATTTTATTTGTTTTTCTTTTGTTGAATTATTACCAAATATTGTTTTAAGGAACATGTACAGTTTTCTGACCCATGCAATAAAAATTATACCACTGCAAGTAGTACGTAATTGAAGCTATCATTCTAAGCCGTTTCTTTTAGTTACGAAGCTTAAATTTTAAATTCTATGCAAGTTTGAATAAATTCCAGCTTCAGTTAACTCAGAAAGCCTTAAAGCTATATGGATAACACACAAAATAGACATGAAAGTCGTATACGTGAAACTAATGCACATAAAGGAAATGAAGTCCGTGTTCCTTATTATTTTCTCTGTGTCAGGCACACCAGGTGTAGAAGTAATTAAGAAATAAGACGAAACGCAACTACCCCTGAGCGCTCTTTCATACTTGTTTTTTTAGTACTTCAAACACGACGGCCACAAATGAATTACTTTCTGCCTTTGGCAGCAACGCATGAGACCACAATCTGCAGCGTTTGTGATTCGTCTGGTTTTCTCATTTTAACGTACAGATTTGAGTAATAAGAGAGATTTTAAAATAGACAGTATTTTCTCTCTTCTTTCACGTCACTGCTCTTTCTCTCCTCTTTTTATTAGAGACAGCTTCACCCTTCGTTGTTAATAAGGACTTCTGTTTTCTCTTGATTTGCTGAGATGTTCTTTTTTCTCCTTAAGGACATTGGTGCTATTGTCTGCAGAAATTAAGTACCAGACCTTGGCTTCTGCATGGGATAGAGGACCCTCTTTGTTCTATTTTCTTATAAGAACCTTGGACACTTTGACCTTTTGGTTATGCTTATATCGAACTGTAAAGTACTCCTTAACAGAAACACGTTAGCTGGAAGCTTGGTATTATTTGAGATTCAGCTTGCTACATTATAAACGTATACATTTGAAATATGAACTCATTGACATCTTTACAGTTACGTTTAATATATATTTATATACCAGCTAACCGGGCAAACTTTATACCGCCAATAAAAGTTGCCTGATCCGATCTATCTAAATAAAACAAATTTGGATTAATTATTTATTCGGCAATTGGGGATGAAGTTAAAATAAAACACAGTTACAATTAAGGTGACAAATTTAAGGGGGAACGTCTGCAAATATTCAGGGTCTTACATAAATAGCCATAATATCCAAAGTTTTCAAGTTAGAGAAGTGAAACTCTGTATACCTATTTAAAATAATACAGTTAATATGCACATTTTTCATAGCTTTCAAATGTTTATAACTAATGCTACATATTTTTTCTATATGCAGAGATATTTACAAACTTAAGCTCTTTTTTTTTTCAAAATTCACATATGCTATCTTTCTGAAATTTGGTATGTTACTTTAAAACACACTAAAATGAATTTGTTGGATTTAGGTTTATTATTGAAGCTGTATAGAGTTTAAAAATATGTTAATCATATGCATCCTTTAAAAATTAACACAATTTCATATATTTTGTATCAGCACATTACATCTGGAGCTTACTCTTAAATTCTAGAACCAACAAAATGTTCATTGTGGCATAAGAAAGCTGTGTGCTAAATTACATCACTGTAGATGAAGTAGTTTGAGAGAAAAATGGGTTGAAGTTGTAGAAAATGCAAGTTACGGGGAAAGGCAATTAAAAATACAATAAGTATTATTCAGTTTGCCTTTTAATTTTAAGTCAGAACTTCCCATATCCAGAGTCTGTATCCTCATTCTGGTCTTCTTCAGCCTTTCTTTTTAAATTCCTCTTCTGTCTTGCTTCTTTCTGCATTAATTTAATAGCTCTGTCTGCACCAGCGATGCGAATGTTGTCGATACTCTGCAAAATTGTTTCCATAAAACCCCAGGTTGCCCTTACTGATGCATAACTTTCTTTCTGCCAACATTCCCATCATTAAAAAATATTGCAGCATCAAATGTAGCAATTTTAACCACTATGGAAGACACAAATGATGTTTTGGGACACCTTTTCCATATCAAAGGGTTGAGGCTTTCATTTGGGTTTTGTGTCTCTCCATAGAGACATTTTTTAGCAAGTCTGGGTGTGCCAAGAATTGGTAGGTGGGCTTTATAGATTCCAAGACAGCTGATGGAAGACTATGTGTTGCTACTATGCTACTATGCAACCCTAGGGCATTTAACTTTTTAAGGTACATAGAAACCACGTACAGTCATAATATTTTGGTGTCTGATAGCTAACACTATATATTATTTTACAAAACAATAAAAAAATTAGATCTGTGGAACATATTCTCGTACGTCCCCCCTTAAAACTTTCTGATAACCAATATTTGTCTTTTGTGTGGTAGGTAAACATATACAGATGATGGTTTTCTGACGCGTAAACACGCGAAATATAATTAGATATTTTTATATTAGATTATTTATTGCGCGATTCAAAAATTTTACAATTTATAACTTAAGGCTACATTTATTTGTCTTTACCTTGTTGTTACCTTGTCTTACGTGACACCCTGATCTTCTGCTCTACCAGATAGCTCTTAAACTTAATGTCTCCTTGTTACTTAATTAGTCCCTTTCTTCCCCCCTCATCTTACTTTCTGATCTGGCCCATTTTTCTCTTACTTTCTACAAGAACTCACCAATATTTCTTACCTTCTTATCCTCCCTTCCTGTTAACATTTTTATAACTACCATCCTCTTCTCTACTTTCTCCCACATTTCCTCCAAAACCTTTCCTTCTCCACATTGCAACCTCCACGCATTCTGTTACATAGTGTTCTATTCTTTCTTTTCCCCCCAAACAATTCACAAATTCCCCTTTCCCTAGCTCTTATCCCTCTTAGAAATATTATTCCTGTTTTCATTCAAGCTAACTCTTCTCTCTCTCTATTGCAGTAATCTACATATGCTTCTCGTCCCCAATTTCTTTATATTTGATTGTAAAATTTTAATGATTTTATATTTTCTTTACCTCCCTATATTTCCTACCTTTCTATATCTTCTATTCTGCATTTTACCAATTTACCCCATCGCTTGTATTCCTTTCCTTTAATATATATATATATATATATATATATATATATATATATATATATATATATATATATATATATCCATATTTTTCCACGATTCCCCCTATCTCTGCCCACCAACTATTTGAGTTCTCTAATACTTTTTTCTGTCTCATGCATAATTTCATAGTTTCCCCTTCTTCTTTGGCCAAACACCTATACCAAAATTTTATTAATTTTCCCATCATTATTCCATATATTCTTGTCTTTCCGAATTCTACTAAAGCTACTTCCCTAGGTGCTGAACTTGGTAAGCCTAGTAGCTCTTTACAAAACCTTCTGTAGTGAGAAGAATCATTGCATATGAGAGAAACAGAGAAACTCCAAGTTGATTCCGCAAACGACGGGAAATCCGTTGGAATCATCGGAATACGTGGAATCAAGATACACTCTCCTTTATACTTTCCCTAAATTGGGGAAGGGGAGGATATATTGACATATGTAATAAGTTACGGCGAGAAGGTTTTGCTTGGGTGAGAACAGGAGTGAGAAGTTTGAAAGGCATAGGTGAAGATAGGGAGCTAGATAAATGTCCATTTTATGGAGAAGAGAATGCAGGTTTCCATTGTATATTATACTGTAGTCATATAAAGATATGGAGAGAGCAGCCCTGGCTACGTAAATGGGACAATTTGGGGTCGAAGTAGTAATTAGAAAAGTTTTGTCAGTAAAAGGGGTAAAGAACAGGAGGAATATATGGAACTATTTGGGGAAAGTAAAAGAAAATGGCTGAAAACAATTAAAGGAAAATTGTAGGTTAGGATAGGTGAAATGGTAAAATGTGTACAGAGGCATAGAGGGCCTCCAATACACAAATACCTAGGGTTAGATGTATGGGGACCGAATCATTATTCCATGCTAAGCAACATAGTAGGATGTTCAGAATTTAGGAATATATGGCGTCTTCCAGTATGGAATTTATAATTGTAGTCTTTATTTTGTATTTCCGGTTGATGTAAAAGGAAAGATGAGACATACTTGACAAATTACAAAACTACTTTCCCTTGATGATTGTTGCCTCTTTGATTGGAGAAAAAGGGTAACATTAATTAAATGAATAAAAACTTACCACATTTCAGTAAAAAGTGAATTGAATGTAGGAATACAAATCATCACATAGTATTACCTCAACCAGATGCAAGTTACACTAAAACAACATTTCTTAATTATGTTATTCCCTGAAGTATTCTCTGTTTACCATTTGATTCATTGATGGTTATGTTTACAGATTACCATCATGAAGCACTCTATGTGACATCCTTACAATGAACCCGTTGACCTTGCTAGCCTTTCTTGTATTGCATCATCAGGTAAGTGTTAAATTCTTCAAATAAAGTGGGAAAAAAGTTAATCATATGCAAATATGTACGCGGCGTTTATCACCATTTATAAATGCTTTTGGATGTACAAATTCGTAATGTTATAAATTTTAAATACTATAATATACAGATGTTCATGAAATACCTGTGGCTTAAATTATATGCTTTTATTTGAAGCTATTTGTTACGTTTATGAATTGGGCTCTTGGAAACCCGTTTAACATATTCCAGATATTCACATAATTATAAAACGAATGAATACAGGATGTTCCGAAACGACACCGAAAAAATATATAGATGTAGTTGCTAGGCTTCTATGGGCAACATATAGATATTTTTACTAGCAATATAGCCACCTTAAAAACTCGCTCCACAATTAGTTTGGATTAGGCACTGATAGGGGCAACGCCTAGTGCGTCACGCTATCGAAAAAATCGCAGGTAGGTGACATAGCGTGCCTCTCGCTGTAGCTTTACACATACCAACATACTCCCCGGTAGCTTGCTACTATTAAGAATTTATTTGGCTTGTGAAACCGAAATAAAGAAGCTATTCCTTAGTTATTTGTTTATAGGTGTTTAATGTGTTCCAACATTCCGTTATAACAGTCGATGACGGTAAATAAGCTGGTGGACATATGCAACTTAAGCCTTTTTGGAAGGCAGTTAATGTTAGTGAGGTTGAGGATTGAAGCATAAAATGACAAAAAGAGCAGAGAACAATTATGTGACTTTGTGGGTTTGTTAAATTAAAAGTCCAATTGCACAAACTCAAAATGTTCTTTATTTCCACCGAATTACAGTTGGAACACTTGCCGATTACATAGAATTACTTAGCGCACACAGTTGCAATCCACCAGTTTGTGTGTCACAGGTCCATTCCACGCTTACAATTACGTACAACTCCTCTGATACACATACACCGTCTTCCAGTCCGTTCGCTAAGCACGGCGCTCCTCACGGCTGCTCGCCAAGAACTGAACTGACTCGCCCACTGCAGGCCTTATATAGGGATATCGCTGTTTCTGGAAGTCTCGCGGTTCAGAAAATAATCCCGAAAGTTCCAGACGCCAGGGGAGAGGGGAAAGAGGCGGCCAGCGACCAGCGACACTTCCCTGATCATCCCCTTAGTTAGTGACACGAGATAAATGGGTAGGCGTGGCCTGAATGCCTTCGGTCCCCTACTCAGCTGTCAGTTGGTCGTGCTTTCCGATAATTGGGTGACAATATAAAATAACTGTAGATTAGTTTAAACAAAACTAAATAGGTTATACAATGAGACGAGCATTTAATTTCACTGTGTTTAATAATACTAAATAAAGGATTGGTAGCTTAAAAGGAAGCTGTTGATTTTACAGTAACTGGTTGAAAGTACTGTACAATTAAGATCATAAGAAAATAAGCAACTTTGCAACTGTCCGAGAAACTATCGACTTTTTCACATGAAAGAGGGGCTACAGTCATTGATAACGGGCAAGGCGCAATGCTTTTGTTTTCGTGACCGGTGCGTCCCAGTAACAAATTTTGAGGTTCGCGCACCAATGATTCCTGTTCTGCCTAATCACAAAATAATGTAATATTTAATGCTGAATAAAATTATACCTAACAGACCTTCGAAGCTGCGCCATCGAAATTGGGACTAGTTAAGTTATAAACTACACAACGACCATATTTGTTTGGTGTCGTTTCGAAACCACCTGTATATAGTGCATTTGATCTGAAAATATTTGTTGTACTCTTAATTTTGACTGCATTTTTAATACGCACAAAACCATGTTGCATGAGGAACTAGAATGCCATTAAAATAAATAATACTCCAAAATCTAATTTGTCGTGGCTTTAGCCGCTTTCGAAATATTTTATGTCGTATGCTTATACCCTCCTTTCTTCTTCCAATAGGTTTCCTATCTGGAAAACATATTTTAAAACATTCTTATTACATTCTCTACAATGTGTGGCACTCCACACAAAATTTTTTACTTAGATTTAATCTAACTACAAAGGAGAGTTCCTTGAAAATTTGTGTAAACAGAGTAAGTCAAAAACTAAAAGACGGTTTAATAGTATACAGTATTGTGACTTTGTGGGTTCGTGAAATTAAAAGTTCAGGTTACAAACACCAAAAAATTTCCTTTATTTCCGTAGAAACACACTTTTTCG